>VZUA01094914.1:68254-79917 GCA_013401035.1 Horornis vulcanius
CTCAGAGCTCTACTGTTTCCCACAGGCATAATTCTAGAGCAGAAAAGATAGCATTCATTTTAAACTTTCAAAGTTCATTCAGTCTTCTCATAATTCTGACTTTTAATAATGCTTTCCTTTTGGGTTTGGAGTTTTATGTTAGTTTGTTTTATGTAAGAAGAGTGGAGGATAAAACATGTAGATGCTAAAGATTAATTTTCCTTATACTGAAAACCACACACAGGAATTTTGTTAGATATAGTATCATTAACATAAAAGTCAACTCAATAAGACTAATGTGTATGCTGGGACTGGGCTTCTCATCCTCACCCCAATATGGCTAAAAGATAAAATGTCTATATTCCATTTGATCAAAGGGTTAATTTGCAAAATAACACTTGGGTTTTAAAAATGCTGCTGATTGTAATTGGAATCCTCATATAGACAGAAAATCTACCGTGTGGGAAAACATCTTAAATTTTCATTTAATCTCAGGGTTGTCTATTTAAGAGTGAAGGACTGTGGCACAGCACTAAATGGCACCACTGCCTTTACAAAAAAGGCTCCTGCTTGGTCAGGTTCAGAGGCATCACTCTCTTTTAAAGTGTAGCCTGTATCACATAGTTGAGAGCTGCTTCACCTGTCCAATACCATACATTTAAGCTGGTCATTGTAAACAAGTAAATTTTATGATTGTCAGCACACTAAAAGAAGTTACTCACTTCTGACAATACTTCTGACAAACAGCAGGATGTTTTGGGCTTCTTTACACCATTGTCAGAGAAAGTTTACCGTGTGTGTGTGTGTGTGTGTGTAAAAGGATGAAGAATTCTCTTCTGGCCTGTGTTAGGTGGTTCTGAAGTTAGATGTGTAATTGGTGGTGGAGTGAAATGCTGTGGGCCCCTGCTGCAAGGGAGCAGTTTAAACTTGCAGGTTGACTTGCAGGTTTGAGTAGTTATGTTTGGTATGAATGGCTCCTGTCAGGAACCATATGAGATGTAGCCTGTTACTACACAGACCAACCTAAACGAATGCAGAAGATGTGCCCCTTCATGTCTCGTTTTATTCTGTATGCCCCACTTTCCTATCTTTTTTTGATGAGTAGTAATTAACCAAGGCAATTAAGATGTTCAGTCATGAAGATGCAGATGTTTCATTTGTGGAGCAGAGCCTTTTTAATGCTGTCTCGGTTATAGATATTTACTGTATTTTAATGTCTTGTGATCTAAATCAGGGAGCAGGAAGCTGTTACACTAAACTCATATGCAGTATTTTCCTCTGGGAAAGAGTGACTTTTCTAATCCACACTCTGCTAGAGGCTGATTTAGTTCATTGATTCACAACACACTGAGTAATGCTGACGGCTGAGTCTCTAGATGAGAGTGGAAAACTTTTTTTTAGAACCATGAATTACTGCTGATTTCACATTTAGTGCATGATGCAGATTCATCCTGAATTATTTTCTGAGTGTGATGATCCTGCTCCAAACCAGATATATAACAGTATAGTGTGTGCAGCTGTCACATGAGTCTGGTCAGTGAATCAAATTCTGCTTTCAGTTTTCAGCTGATAGCAAAAATCTTAACAATGTGTCAGTGGGACTGGCCCTGCACTTGTCTTAATTAAATAAGAATGAAGAGAAGTATAAGAAAGGAGGATGAAATTTTGTCAAGTGATACTGTTTGCCTTAAAGTGCAGGACTGCAGACTGACAGCTGAAGAAGAGGGTTAGTTTTCTTGTCATTTGGTAAAGATCACCTCAGTATATTTTGAAAAAATGTTTAAATGCAAAAATAGCAGTGGTAATATGCTGGTAGAAATACAAAGAATAGCAGTTCTCACATTGCTTTTGATTAATTAACTAGCTCTGTTAATTTAGATCAACTCCTTCCAGCATATACACTTTTGATCCTTGTAGTCATATATTATTTTACTGTAAGGCCTTCAGTATATTCCTTTAAAAGCATGAATATTCCATCAAGTTTTCATGCATGTGCAAAGTCTCACTTTGCCTAAACACATGAACCTATTAACAGGGAGAATTGCCTTCCAATAACAAGAGGCTGTAAAAAATACTCCATTTATTCTTACTATATGTGTGTCTTTGATCACAATAATACTGTCTGTTACCAAAGAAATATGCCCAAAAGTTCACATGGCTTTCTAGAGATACCTTTTTACACAGTAGGTGTGTGTAACGCTACCTGTTGTCAGCATTGCAGGGTGGCCCAAATTGTCCTTCCTCCACAGAAGAACTAATGGGAAAGGTCTGAGCAATATCATGTCTGTAATGGTCCTAATGCAAGAACTTGTGTTTCATAAGATGGAGGTTAAACTGATCCAAGGTTTACCCCTCACTCCTGCCACCACTGACTCAAATGTCACCTCCATCTCCTGAGCACTGCTCAGACTTGTGTAAAACCAGACCATGTGCAAGGAC
The DNA here is from genome assembly GCA_013401035.1 of Horornis vulcanius. Lineage (NCBI taxonomy): Eukaryota > Metazoa > Chordata > Aves > Passeriformes > Scotocercidae > Horornis > Horornis vulcanius. The sequence goes on from VZUA01094914.1 coordinate 70,673, forward strand.
ACCTCTGGCACACGTTCCTGCATTCCTCCATTCCCACAGCAGTGTCTTTTTGGAGTAGTTTCTGGAGCCTTTCCAAATGACTTTGAGCCAACCTCTGTTCCTTAGATCTAACCAGCTGACCTCTGCCAATTTCTGCTGTGTGGACTCAAGTATATCTGGTTTTTTCTCACCTGTCTCCAAATTGTTGTAAATTATTTTCCCCAACCTCCAGTATTAAAAATATTACACTTATTCACCCCTCTTCACACTTCTGGATACATTCTCAAGTGTGTGTGCAGAACTACTTAGGCACAGGAAAGCAGAATCTGGCCCAGGAAGAACATAATCCTACTGATGGTGTCCATCTACGTGAGGTTATTTTGAAATCATGTGCTGTCCAAAACTTCCATGTAGTAATTTCTTCCCTTGACTTCAAAGTATGTTATGAAAAGCTGCATACAAAAAATTAAATGAAATATAAAACCTTGGAACTCATAAACCACCCTGGAGTGACTCAAACTTAGCAACCATGATCTGACCTGAGCAGACCAAAAAATTTGTTCCAAAATATATTCCTTCCCCAGATGCCTTACCAGTATTTTCTTCCTGATAAAAACATCCTCTGAAAGAAAGTTAAAGCAACCAAGGGTCATTTAACATCCCACAGGAGACAAACTGGGTGAAGTGTGGACTGCCCAGCTCAGTTCATGGGTTTACCATCTACAATGTACGTCTGCTATGATGAAACTGTTCTGAAATGCAAGTCCTTCTGAGACAAAGACAACCAGCACCAAGAATATCTGCAGCTTGTTTCTGCATGATAAATTCCTGCCTATCACAGTTTCTCAGAAACTATCTGAGTTTTAGGAAAGAAAGATATCAAGTGATTAAGGTTGAAGAAAAATTCACATTGATATTTAAGGAAATGAAACAAGATTGTTTGTTACAGCAAAAGTTGTTTGAGCTAAAAAACCCTGTTTCCTGTGTATGCAAAATTATGTTTTAACAGGTTATTAGAACTTCAGCCTTGAGGATGTCTAGAATGTAATTAAATCTGAAATCATATATATGTATGTGTGTATGTGTGTTTTTGTATATGTTCAGTTCTCTGTTGTCTTTATAAAGCCTCAGAGAATGGTAATTTTTCAGAAAGAGGAAAAGAATGCCTAATTCTAGATTTTGCCAACCAATTCATAATGCTTCAGCATTTCCTCAAAAAAAACCCAAACCCACACACCAGTTTATTACACTAACAGGAAATTGTTTCTTTGGGATATGGAGTATATTATTTTCCCCATCTAGCTCAGAGTTAGTTATGATGGCAGGAATCTCTTTGCACTGAGACAGGAGGTTGTAAAATTTATTGAGTGCAGAGTTGTTGCACTGGTAAACAAGATCAGCTAGCAGCCCCAAGAAGAGGCTGGTGTTCATGGGAAGCATTCATTAGCCTTTGGCATTCTCAGAAGCCTTTGGGCACAGTACTTCCTCTGAGTATTTTGTGAACCTTATATTTGTATTTTAAAGCTCTTTGGAAGAAAACCCATAGCCGGGCTGGTGTACTGAGAAACAACCACAAAGGCGGAAAGTCTCCATGGAGGGCACTGAAAAGGGGCACTGAAGCAGGCCAAGCTCAGGGCCTGTGGTGTTCCCCATTACCTCCTCATCCCTCTCCTGCTGACTTTTATTCAGAAATCAACAGAAGTATAATACAGGGAGTGAAATATTAAGTGTAACTGACTTTCTACCGGAAAGATAAAAATTGGAGTGGGTATTAGTGTGTGGGTGGTAATAAGCTTGCTTCTGGATGCCCCCAAGTACTAGAAAACTGTGTCAACTGGCCACATGAGTTTTCCACAGTTATTCTTCTTCCCTGAGAAGTGAGAAGGCCTCAGAAGTTATTCTCACTTCTCTTCCTAAGGAAGGTGTCTAGGCTTGGAGATCAAGTGTTCTTGAAGTGGACAGATGTCGATAAAAAACATGCATTCAGGTAAAGGAAAGTACTGTAGGTAGATTGTTTCCATTGGTATAGCAACAAATTTGTATTTTAAATATCATTATTAAAAGTCAAAAAATTAGAGTTCAGGCTATTTCCATGTAATACATGAATTGCAAGAAGTACAAATAAAATATACATCTATTTCACAAACATACTTCTTAACATTGCTGCCTAGGGAAGATGATAAGCCACAGAAAATGTTCTGTAAGTAGCACCAGTGGTGCAGCAATATTTTTCCTGCTGTTCCCTAGCTGTTTTAAAGATACTAGTGGTCCCTCTTTTTCATGGTGGAATATTAGTACAGAGTCAGAAAATAAAGAATTCCATTTAATCTAACCAAAAGATTTGCAAACTGATGTTGCCTCTTTGAAGTCTACAGATCTCTGTAGACCCATTTTGGTTTTGTTTGAGTGGAGTCTGTGGCACAAGCTGTAGGGCTGAGTCAACACAGAGACTAAACCCAAAGTTTTGGTCTCAGGGTGCTGACTGACCCCAGGACTCATTACAGAAGGTCCAAAGTACTTCAGCTTCTCAGAAAACAGAAAAACTTGCTTAAGGAATTTGGAGCCTTGGAAGTCCCAGAAATGAGGCTGGTGGCAAAATGAATAGTACTGATCTCAGTGGAGAGAGATACAGTCAGTCATAAAGGCTGCAAGTTTGTTTACTCTGGTGTAATTGAATAATTACTTTTCCTAACACGTCTGTTTATCACTGTAACACAGAACAAAACTCATAGCAATATTTTCCAATAAAAATATTGAGTTTGGGCATTTCCTTCAAGTGTCTGTCTCCAAGGACTTTCAGTTCTGGAAAAAAATAGGCACATGCTTTAGGGGACATGTAAGTCCCCTAAAGTACTGACTAAGGGTGCAGTAACTGGATGGGTCCAAACCAAACAGCCGCCAACCCCCTCCCCGCAATTTTGTCAACAAAATTTCCATTGAGTTACAACAATAGGGTTCAGGCCCCCAAAGCACAATGGGGCTCAGAAAAATCGGTAATTATTTTAACTGTTTTTAACTATTTTAACAGATTCTCTGCAGTAACAGTCTGCTAGAATCAACAGACTACTGGCTGCAGAATCAGAGGACACCATGCCAAATTGGCTTTCTAGAAGACAAGTCGGAAAGCAACTGTGCCTCAGTAAGTACTCACTGCCATCTCCTCTGGAGAAAAGTTCCTTGAGAGTTATTTGGGTAGGGTGTGGGGCTGACAACAGTACATGTTAAACTAAAAAAGTCTGTAATTTCCAGCTTTCTTTTAAAAGCAAACATATAAACTGAAAATACAGATTTCTATACAGAGCACCTTAATAAAGACTACTGCAGAGGTTTCCCCACATTTGGCTTGCAGACTTTGGTGACTCTGTATACTTTTATGTTCATAATCTGCAACTCACAAGAGAGAAAAACAAGCCAAAGAGAAAATTATTCCGAACCATAACTCGTTAAGTGTCAGGTTGGAAAGAGCAGATGTTTAAAAGGCTGCTCAATGTTCCTCAAGGCAGAGAGACACAATTAAAGAGAAAAAGCTCTTTCCATGTTAGATGAGGGGAAGCTGCTGAAGAACTCAAAGAGAATTATTTTGCACTTGAAATTAAATTTCAATCTCATTATTGTGGGTTATAATGCGATTAAGATCAGTTTTTATTTAACAATGTGCATGAATAAATAGGAGTTATGTTGCTTTATAAACTATCTACACGAAACAGGATGGAAATACATGGCTATGTTTTTAATAGCTTTTTACTTGATGGAGCACTCAGAAGAGCAGATCTTTCCTCAGAATCCTCAGAATCCTAGAATGCTGTTCCCTGGTCTCACTGAGCAAAGAAGGGCTTTAGAAAAGATCAGCTTTATTTTAGGTAAAAGGTTTCCAGCACTGCTTGTGCTGCACACAACCTAAAGACCAGCTGAGGGCTCTCAGGGAGTCTGCTGGGATTTGCTCAAGGACATGGATATTCTTCTCCAGCTGATGAACCCAGACTGCTGCTGCCAGGAAACTGAATCTCCATCCCCTGGAGGCGGCGGCCAAAGGCTTCGCGTCCTGCCTGGCGCGGTGCAGACGCCTCAGAGCAGCAGGGGTGACACAGCAGTGTCATTGCAGTCGTGACATTTAGGAGTATGGTCAGAGGTTACTGGGCTTAATTCAGTCATACTGAGCACTGGCTATCAGTTTCCACAAGGCAGAGTGAGCAAAGTACACAACTAATCCCAGTGTGCAGGTGAGCAACCTTACAAGGTGAGAACCTGAACACATTCTTAACCAGAGCAGGTTCATCAGGCAGGTAATGAGTGGTATCTTTGTTTTTTTTCATATAGGAAGGGATTACTTTTAATGCAAAACATTGACTACAGTCACTTCATTTCACTATTTAGTATTTAATATCCTAAAAATAAGGCTTATTTTCTCAGAGGAAATTATTAACTCAAATAATAATATAAGAATTAATTATGGCTTGCTTTTTGGCCTGTTGAGCTTTGACTTTTTGCATAATTTTCCACAGAATCTTAGAGGAAGTCATACTTATCTCTGATAGGTTAGACATACCAAGCAAAGATAAGTTGTTATAGAAAGATTATGCCATGGCTACCCTCCTTATTTCAGGCAGCATTGTCTGATTTTGCCGTGATGTCTGCTTTAAAAGGTTAAACCACCTCAAAGAGCTTTTTCCTCTACACCAGTATTATAAGTGTGTTTTTTTCACTTTGGAGGATATTTGTCTAATTGCTAAACATTTCATTAAACATATTTCAGTTAACAATGGTACTGTTTAGCAGAAGTTTACCACTGAGACTGGGATACATAGTTTCCTGCTAATATAATCAGGTAGTATTTTGAAACTAGTTCAGTTATGGATGTCTTGTTTTGTTTGTTTCCACTGAATGAGAACTTCATCAAAATCCACCTAATAGAATAAAACACATGGATTTGTGAGACATAATCACACATAAGCTCCACATAGTGAATTATAAATGCAGTTAAAATTTCTGTAATGTGACATTCTTCTTACCCCATGGAGTGACCTCATAAAATAAAAGTAGTTTCACATAAAAATGTATACTTTTGCTTACTCCACTATTGCCAGCTTTCTTTCTCTGGACCTATAACAAATGTTTCCTGCTTTGGACATGCTTTTATGAGGACCTTATTGGAAAAAAAAAATGACAGATACTTTGTCCCTACTTTCTCTCCAAAGATCTAGATCTAGATCAATTACCAGTGCTAAATATTTGTGGTTGGCTTATGTTAGTACAAGTTAAGAAATCTAAATTCTTGCTTAATTAGATGATTTATAGTTTTCTTCTAGCATTGGACTCTCCTAAAGCACAGTCTCTTCATCTTGCACAAAGAAATGTCAATTATGACTTTATCTTACAGTTGCTAAGATTTAACACTTTTCTTTGCAATGCTTTTACAGCATCTCCATGTTTTAGGTGGTATTGCCACTCTGCTAAAGATGTATCTTAGTTTTCTTTTAGGAATTCTCCATGAACATAGTCATGAAACTATTATTTAGGAAAAAAGGGGGATACAAAACTAAATGAAGAAAAATAAAATGGTGGTATAGTCCTGGAAGATACTTGGCATTCATTTGGTTCAAGATGCTCATAAGTGAATTTTCAAGAAATTCTCTGGCCTTTCATGCTCCAGGCTAGCAAAAAGCCATTAGAAATTGTATTTGCAATGAAAAAAAAATTCTCTCAATATGGACCCAGGCTCCAAAAATCTCCCCACAAAATCATCACACCCCATGACAATCCAGTCCCAACACAGGAGCTGGGAGAAAGGCATTCCCACTCCACACACCCTAACCAGGAATTGTCCTTGAGAACCTCTCCTTCCCAAGCAGTGTGCCTGTGTGTGAGGGGCAGTGGGTTTCCAGACTGGCAGAAATCCTGCAAACTTCTTGTCAAATATCTTGGAGAAGCAGAAACTTTACACCTGTAAGGGCAGTGATAGGTATGGAAGGTGGAAAATACCTGCCTTTCAATTAAACAAAGCAATAAGAAACAGTATTCTTTCCTTACTTTAGCATGATAACACTTTTTAAAGAGTCAGGATGTGACAAGGGCTCATTTTAAATTGTTTTATATCTCCTGAAAGCTGAGAAAAAAACTGGATCTGCAGGCAGATGGATGAGAGAACAGTTTCAATAAAGTGTTAAAGGTTTTGAAACATTCTTGAAATAGTCCAGCAGCTTTTCCATTTGCAAATGCTCCTACTCTGTAACTACATAAATGCTCACTCCAGAGTGCTCCACAAAGGGATGTATGTAATGCAGGCTGTATGCATAGACATAGGCAGTTGGATATTGGTTAGATCCAGCCCAAGGGAGCAGTGGGAACACATGGCCAGAGCAGAGGGAAAGGACAAGGACAGCAGCCCAAACTTTAATCAAATTCAGTCATGGTAAAACCCTCTTGTCTAATTGTTGGCTGCTTTTCTGTGCCTCTGTGCTATTGGCACTTTTTGGGAAGTAGAATGATGATGATGGTGGAAGCACAAAGGAGAGTGGAGGACAGCATGACTAGGGGAGTGGGACAGTGGAGATAGCAGCAACCACTGAGTGGGTTTATGCCATGTGGAAAAACCCTAACCCATCTGCAGCACAGGAGAAAGATTACAGTTTAGGGTTAATCTGGTTAGTTTAGTGCAGGAGAGCATACCCAGCCTAGGAGATGAGCTTTTCAAAGGGAAACAATAGTTACCTTAGTGAAGTGACAAGTAAAAGAGAAACCAGATCTTTACCAGAACAAACAGGTGATGTGATGATGGATCACATGATCTGTGGTGCCTCTGTCAACTGAGATACTGAAGAATGTCGTTTTGCTATCAGAGCAGCTGGATCTTCAGACCTGGCTGCTTGCCTTGCAACTGCATGGCTTTGCTGCCCTAAGCAGGTATTTCAGCATTATCACTTTCATTGCAGTTTAGCCATCAAGCTTTCAAACAACTTCAGGAGGAGGAGGTTAAGGATGCCATTATACACTAATTTGAGCTGGTCAAATCAGGGCTTCTGTGGTCTCACCTCCTCCTCCAGCTCCTGCTTCATCTCATTTACTAGCCTGGAATTTGTACAAATGTGCAGTAAATCAATTCAGAGAGAAAAGTAACTATGAAATTAAGAAATTAGTTTTTCTAGCCAAGTCTTCCTTGAATCATCTCACCATATTGTCAGACAAATGCCAGTGCTCACTCAAGGGATGGAACAAAAACATCCAGGAAACAGTTCCCACAAAATAATTCACACTGAATGATAACATATGCAGAAAGGAAAAAATCTTTGGCAAGGTGCATTTTGATGAAACAAAGGACAGCAGCTTTCACTTGAATTGAAGTAGATTATGAGTGGTTTTCATTCTTTTCTTCACCCAGGTCTTTTTAAAGATATGGGACTACGTATCCTTGAATGTTTAGGTACAAATACACAGATTCTATCCCACATCTATCACACATTTTCTATCCCTTAGTCAGGGCCCCTGTATCCAATATGTTCTTCAGAGTGTCCAAAGAAAGCGAGCATGCCCTCACTGAAGAGTGACAGTGTAGTCTTACAAGCTCCGAAAGAAGGATTATTCTCAGGGCTGGTAGTAGTCAGCAAGGCTTTTGGCACAAGCAAATACAGAAGTGCAATCTTGAATCCCAAAGGAGGAGATTTTTTTCTGATGGCTTGTTTTAAAACAGAGCCATGTGTGTTCCTGAATAGTGACCATGCACAGCTGAAAAAGGTGCTTTGTTTTATTGTGTTTGAATTAAGTTTTACATCTGCTAGCAAACACAGCAAAGCTCTATTTTTCTGCCTAAAATCACCAGACCTACGTCCTTTTTCTCCCTCACAAGATTGCTTGCACACCTCAGCACTATGTCATAGACAGGGAATTACAAGGGTGTTTATTTTACATTTCACTCCATAATTGTGCAACCATCTTCAGGAACAGCATTGTCTCTTTCAGAAATCAAAATCCATCCGTTGCTTTCCAGATCTAAACCATAATTACTGGGGATATTTTTAGGTGTAAGTCTCATCTTTCTATTCAGCTTGACGATACCGTAATTACATCCTGACAAGGTGCAGGAATCAACAGCGGCAGGCTAAATTGTGGCACTGAGTTGTAGTCCTTTCTCAGGCGTGTGTGGGTGTTCATGCTGCTGTGATAAGGAATTGTACCTTCCAGAGAGCCCCTCTCTGGCTTGCACAGAGAAATAAAACCCCTCCTCTTCACCAATTGCTCTCTGCCTTATGGAGCAGCAGGCAGACTGAGAACTTGCTTAAAAGACCACTGAAAGGATTACTTGTATAATCTGTAAAATATGTTTCACTTTCTGCTCTTGTACGTACTTGGCTCCAAAGAATATATCTTCACATATGAGCTAATGTTAAGACAGAATTCAAATATGCCCTTAAAGGGTTGCATTTCCACATTTCCAGTACCACACATATATCATACAGCAGCCAAAAGCTGCCTCATGAATTTCAGAGTGTGGAAGATTGACAATAGATTTTTTCCTCTTTCCTGTCACTTCAGACTTGGGACAGTCTTTAATCATCTGTCTAGATCTGCCATCTTCTTTCCTGTCCCTCCATGACAGTCTCAACATTGCAGGGGTTTCCTATCTGTGCTTAGGAAAAGCGGATGCTTTACCTTACTCTGACAGAGCTATAAATAAGCACTGGGAGGAACAGGCATGGCATTGCAGCTGTATCCTCTCCAACATTCCACTCTGGCATGTTCTCTGTGCCTCCATGACCTGCTTGATCAAGAAATGAGATTCTTGTTCTACCTCCAGAGTGGACATCTGTGACTGTGCTGCTGTTATTACCACAGGCTCCCTCTAACATGAATTGCAGGCTGAGGTTCACAGAAATTTGTTAAACATTAAGTATACAGGGCACTGGAGAGAGTAGATGGTGCATGTGGCATAAATATTTATTGGAATATTTTCTCTAAGTCATAAGTGGCAATTAATTACATCAAACCCAAAGGAATAAGCTTTAATGGGAAGAAAATATTCACAGCTGGTTTTGAAGCAATGGATTATGAAGGGATAACTTGGGAAGATTCATTAATGCAGACCAGCCATTAAAATAGGGATAGTCTCTAAAATATCAAGAACCAATCCACCAAGTCATTTGAGATAAGCACCTTCTGAAGAATAATTTGGACTAAATTTCAAACACATTACTGCTAAAAATTATGGAAGGAGAACAGTATAACACATCCTCCTTCTGATAACATACAAGGTGTACCTAAAAGAGAATTGTGGC
>VZUA01094916.1:13083-24882 GCA_013401035.1 Horornis vulcanius
ATGAAGAAACAATCCCAGATGATACAGATTAAAGCAAAAGAGTGGGCATTCTTAAACAGATTTTCCCCTCTGGGAGAGAAAAGAATTTCACAATCATTGTACATCTTAGAGCTCTGCCCCTTCAGCACATTTGGCTTGACTGAGTTAGAGAAGCAGATCTCTGGGGATGGATGTTGATACATTGTTGTGCTGCTTTCATCCCTTCAGTTGCTGAATCACTTTTGGTTTAAGCCTCTCCAGGTTCAATAAAGAAAATTATCTAGTGCAGCTGTTAAAAGACAGTATTGTTGAAATCCAAATGTTTTGATAACATTGGCTATGCTGATGTTCCACCCAAAGGGGGTCAGACAGATTCTTGACCATCTCTTTGTGAAGCAGAGGTGGGATGCTGTAGGCGAACCCCAAAGTCAGCTGTCCCAGAGATGGAGCCAGCATGTGCTCAGGATGTGAGGGTGTGCACCATTGTCATCTTGCCCAGAACTGCTTCTGAGGCTGAGGCAGGTGTGGTACAGGATGGAGCCCCTGTATGTGTTTTCCCTGGCAAATACGCCTCACATAGCCAAGAGCTCTACCCTATGCCCCTCAGTTTTGTTTGCTGGTAGCAGAGACCCTTTTCCTCTCCATTGTTTCTTTCCTGGGGGAAAGAGGCATAGATCGCTGCAATAGGGCTGTATTTTCAACCAAGGAAAACACAAATTATTTCGCTCTTTTTTCTTGGTAGAATCTTTGTTAGTCCATCTCCCCCCAGATTCACAGAGCACTGCTTTTGCCCGTTTAGCCGTTCATTCAATACAATAGTGCCACAATCTCCAGCCAGGCAAGGGGACCGGAGCCTACCAAATCTCGGGCTGATTAAACACGAAGTGAAAAACACAAGACGTCCTCGAGGCTTCCTAAGTGCAGGCATTCATATACAAATGGCAAGTGTAGACAGTGAGGCGGGGAGGGCCGAGCTTTTAATTATCTTTGAAGAACAGAGAAATACTTGGACCAGAGCATCAACAAGCTTATCTCCAAAAGGCCCCTTGCCATACACAGTTGTATCCCACAGTCCTTCATCCTCTTGCACCACTCTAATGCCCCTCACAGCTATTTTTACCATTTCAGCTGCAGCAGTAGCCTGCAGAAAAATTTGGCCTAAACAGCGTATTCATTTACTGTGACAGTAAGATATGCAAGGAGTAAGGATCTATCTGTTCCCTATATCTCTCAGGATGTGGAGAGGGGTAAGGAGTCTCACTGCTGTGCCTGAGACCTTAGATAGAGAAACGGGGCCCTCCTGGTCTGGACTCCTATGAGAACATCAATCTGAATCTCACCCAGAGGACACAGTCACCAAGGAAATCAGTCTCCTTCCTGTGCTGGTTTGTTAAAAATTTATTATTATTTTTTTAATTTCCAGTGAAAAAAAATACAGGTTGCTGAAAAAAACGTATCCAAAACTCAGCCTACTCTTTGCTGACCATAGTGATGGGTTGTATTTGATTTCTTGATGTCCAATCCCAAATTTGTTCTCCTTATTGCCACTCTGAATAACTTTTGTTGCCACTCTCAGCCAAATTCAACCCAGGCAGAAACCTCAAACAGATCTGAACTCCTAAAATTTAATGACAATGGGTAATCAGGCAGAGAAGACATGAAGGTTCACACAGCCATTTTGTTGCCGATAACAGCTTCAAATCTTGGTAATTGACTTCTACAGTCAAAAACAGCCACTAAGGTGTCACTGTCAAAGTGACAGATCCTGGGTCCCCAGCAGGAAAGGAGGTCCAGGGCAAGGTTAGTCAGGGAAGAGCAGAAACCAGCAGGAGTCAGGAATCCTTAACTTCTGCATTTTGTGTAATGACTTCTTTGATTTCTTGCAACATCCGATTTGGAAGTTCTGTTTGAACAGAAAATCTAGTGTTGTGTGGAATGGCTGCTTAACGAGAAATGAAAATTCCATTAAAATCCATTTTTCTCAGTGGAACAAGTACATGAAAGTATTTCAGCTGCTTCTGCCTTGTTGCCTTCTTTCATGGCTGAGTAGTCTCATTCCTGCTACCCCTTCTTTCCGAAGGCTGTGTGGAGCATCTCACCAACTGATTAGCCTCTCAGGAGATTCCACCCAGCATACGTGTGTGTGGCATAGTGGTGATGTAATTAATCTCAGAACAAACAAAAGTTAATTAAGCTTTGCTACTTCACGCCTGACTCTTCATATGGGCTCCTAATAACCACTTTTTTCATTTGACACAGGCAGAGCAGCACTGGACTCCACAACTGAGGCCGAATGGCCAGTGCAGTGGGGGGCTGTGCACTGTGTTCACCCTTCCTGAAGCCACCACACTTCTCATGGGGCAGTGCTTCAGCTCCTGCACAGTTTACTCAGACCAAAACCTACCAGAAAAAAATACCAAGCTCCAGGGCAAGCTCTTCTTGGTATCAGAGCTTGCTTTCATTTTCCATCACACTCGTGTGAAACTGTAAACTGGCAGTGGCTTAGACCCTCAGGTTCAGCTCCAGATAGAGGGGGAAAAACCCCTCAAAAATATNCTTCTTGTTATCAGAGCTTGCTTTCATTTTCCATCACACTCGTGTGAAACTATAAACTGGCAGTGGCTTAGACCCTCAGGTTCAGCTCCAGATAGAGGGGGAAAAACCCCTCAAAAATATACGCATCCCCTTCATTTACAAGGAATGCAGTTTTTGGACAAAATGTGGCTAAATCTGGGACTGCATGGATTTAAGGTCTCTGTTGTCCCTCCCAGTGCTGCAGCACATCCTCCTGTCCGATGCAGATGACGTGGCTGCACACATGAGCATACCTGAGAGCCCTCATCTCCCACACTCCATGCAGGCACATCCACTCCTGTCTTGGGAGAATTCTGGACAGACTACAGCAAGGAGCTTGCTGAACAGTAAGTGCCCTTTAACTTTACTAGTCAATGGGGTTATTGGTCCTTAACTAACAAAGCTGTGATCTAGGAAGTACAGTCCTGAACAATAAGAAAACACTTTTTTATTGCAAAATTCAGCTGATACACTGATTTCAAAATATTTTGTAAAAACAACAGGTATAAATCACACATTTTATAAATCACAAATTTTTAAAATCCATATCACACCCAAAAATGTCAAGCAGATATCATTTTAACCTTCTTAGGAACCTTGTCACAATATAAAGCTAGGAAACAATTTTTTACACTTGATGCAACAGAAATTTCTGTTAATGCATAATTTTCAGATTTTTTTTTTCTCTCCAAAATAACACAGATTCAGTATCAACTGTGTAATGTACACTTAAATGTCAAAGGAGTTTTAGGCACAGATGTGCTATCATAGTAACTCCAGTCACTGTAACTCTTCTTCCTGACTTGGGTACCTAAGCATGTTTTACCAAGAAAAGCAAGAAAACACCTCTCTCCTTTGATCCTCTCTTTCCCCTCACTGCTGTAACAGAAGATCCCTATCCTCATGCCATTCCTTATTTTATTGACACAGGCTGCATTCATACCCTCCCCTGACAAAGAAACCATGGCATATTTGCATGCCTAATATTCACATACAGTCCCTGTTTGCAAAACAGCCTGCAACAACTTAGGCAAAGAGACAACAAGATTGCAAAGGGAGCTGCAGCGAGCCACACTGTGCTGTGCAAGCATAAGGGGGCAGGGTTGCACCTGAAATGCCAAAAAAGAGCAGGCGAGGATAATGTAGACTATGGAAGGAGAGTTTCTGCTGGTGCAAGATAGAGTGCTCTATTCAACAACAGCCTCTCGGATGTCCTAGATTTAGAGGACACTGTTGTGCTCCAATCCAGAGCAAAAGTAATTCCAGTGGCAGGGAAGGTGTCAGCACGGGTGAGGGCTTGTCTTAGCATCTGACCAGATGGCTGATGAAGGCATCAAACCAAAGTGAATGTGCTGGGGCATTTCAAGGAAATTAAAGGAATGATGGACAAGGTGCCTATATGAAGCTACAAGTAAGCACAAGGTGGAGCTTGGAGAAATGCAAAGATGATGGCTTGAGGGAGAAAGATGCTGAGAGCACAGGCTGGTCAAAGCCCAGGGGTACATCTTGGGAAAACAGGAGACTTGGTACATCATGTACAGGGCTACTGTCAAGGACACTGAGAAGCAAAGCCTCAGACTGACGTGTCCGATGCAGGGGGAAAGAGGCAGCAGCAGAGGGACTGACAAAGAGGGGAGATGCAGACCAAGTGGCAGGCTGAGGTGGGTTTTGCAGCAGTACCAAGGATCGACTGTGTCGTAACAGGATTTCCTCTGCGCAAGCCAGGAAAAGGAGACAACCGCAGTCATGAAGACACAGGGGGAGGATGCTTGCAAAAGAGTGCAGGAGGTAGAAGTGAAAATATACTGACTTTTTAGTGTTTAGATTCCAAGTCTCAGACCTATCAGAAACATCAGGTTTTTCAGCAACTTCTGAATGTACTCAGTCGTTGAGATAATTCCTCTTCTCTTTCTGTGTAGAAGGGATGCAAGGAGGAAAGGCTCCATTGCTTCCTGCCTCTGATGGGGAATTTATGGAATAAAACTTGCTCTGCAACAGTAAGACCCAATTATGAACAAAGACTCTTGGCAGAGGTGAACGATCCCAGTCCAGCCTTTTACATCTGAAAAGGTTAACAAAATGCCTACAGCAATAACTTCCTCAGCCAAATATGTTCACATACATGCATACATGGTGATGGTACTAGATTAGACCTGGATGCTGAAATAGCCCAAGACCCCTTCCCCAGCAGCTGCAGGTCCTGCAGCATGTATCTTGTTGACAGCAAAGCACACGTACTGGATATAGCAAGTAGCAGCCTGCAGGCGGGCCAGCCTGTGTGCCAGAGCACAGGAAAGCTGGGGGAACATGAAGGAGGCAGGGGGGACATGCCTGCCTGTTCTCTTCCCTGCCTTGGGTGATAGGGGTGACCCAGTACGAGGGAGAGGTGGGAAAGGAAGGCAGCCAGTACACAGCTACAACCAGCTGTGTACCAACCAGCTGTGTACCAACCAGCTGTGTACCAACCAGCAACCATCCCTAAGGGGAACAAGCCCTTCTAGGCATAATAGCAGAGAGAAGGCAGCTGGTGGTTTCAGGTTGCCTTTTGTTTCGGTCTGTTCAGGCACAGGAAAGTTAGAGTGGGTTCAAAATTACTGTAAAAAGCAAAATCACAAGGAAACAGACATGACATTCCAGCTGGATCCCTTATCATAATGAAACTGCCAGCACTGTGTGCATCTTATATGGTCCAGATTTTACACATTTCTCGTATTCATCTTTTTCCCATTCTGCTATAATTAGCTAAGAATTAATTTAATAATAGCTAGTATGCATTCCTAATTGTCTTTGCTTATATAAATGTCAATCAGCATGGCAAATTCTCAGCCCTTTACCACAATTTTCACTATTTCCCTCTAACTGTTTATCATTTGCAAGGGTAGAAAGAGTTTGCTCCACTTGATTTCTGTTCTAAACTTTATTACTTCTAGCAAGATGATGTGGAAACAGCCTGCAGCTTTTAGGCAGATGTAAAGTGCTTGCAAAGGGCACATTTTTGTGCATCCATCCTGTGCTGTTTTTTTGGTTTTTTCTCCACGCTGTGCTGTCTAAGCTCATCCCTTCTCCCACTACATTGGATAGGCATGTTAGAATTTATTTGCAGAGGGAGCAATCCTTTTCCTGTCATTTCTCCGCAAACAATGTGAAAGAGCACACGAGCGGCAGTCTGTGTTTATGCCCGCTGAGCCAAGAATTTGCTTGCACAGTGATGACCCAGTGGTCTGTGCTATCACATCCCTGGGCTGCAGCATCTTTCATCAAAAGAAACCAGCCTGTGCCTCCCTTCTCTCCGCATCCCTCCTTCCAGAGGCTGTGCAGCCCCGTGCTGTCCCCACACTCTCCCAGAGCGTTCCTCTTTTTGCCTCCGCCGAAAGCAATTTCTCCAGACCCACGAAGCGTTCGTTTAATTCGAGCACTCTGCCAAACCCGCGAAGTGAGTTAGGCTAAATACAGGTTCTCTCCGAAAGACGTCTGTGAACGATCAAGCACAGACTACAGAACACATACCTCGGTTAAACGCTTGTGAAAGTCAAATGCCCTTGGTTACGGCACAGGACAGGCAAACCGCTGAGGATGCTCCCTCGGAGCAGCAGCACGGGCGAGGCACGGCGGGAGCTGTTCCAGGGCGCACAGAAGCTTCCCAAACCCTCAGTCGGCGCGGCACCGCTGGGCTCCGGACAGCGGGAGCGAGCGGCCCCGGCGCTGCGGGAACGTGCGAGCAAGAGCGCTCGGCCGCCGGGCAGTCGTGCCCGCCGAGGGCACGAACAACGCGCACCGGGTGAGGGCCAGGCGCAGAAAGAAACACTCCACACCCGGAGCGTCCACCTCCCTCGAAAAGCAAACGGCTGATGCCGCCGGGACGCTCCGGCTCGGGATGCTCCTGCTCGGGATGCTCCGGCTCGGGCGCAACCCCGGGCAGCGCGGCACCTTCCTGCTCGCAGCGGCCCCGCTGGGGCAGCTCCGCTCTTGGCTCCCCGCTGCCCGGCGCGGCTCCAGCCCCGGCCCGGCTCCCGCCGCCGTCCCGCNAGGGCTGCGGGGCCGCGCCGGGCGGGGCGGCTGCTGCCCCAGCGCCCCGGACAGGGCAGGGCCTGGGGCCTGCCGAACGCACCCTCTGTGGGAGAGCCCGGGCGAGGCGCAGCCTGGGAGTGGGGCGAGCCCCCCCACCTCACCGGCGTTAGGGGATGGAAGTCGCCGGGCTTCGTACAACCCGCATCAACACCTGGCTCGTACCGTCCCACGGCTGTCGCACAGCATACACCCCTGAAACGAGCCGGGGCTGGTCCCTTAAAAAGAATAAAAATCCCATATTAAGTCCATCCATATCCCACCGGGCAGAGCTGCCCGTGGGAAATGCGGGCTCCTTCGGAGCAGAGCGTCTGCAGAGGGGTCAGATCGTGGCACCATAAGGGGAACTGGGCCTAGCAAAGGAGTGGGTTAGAAAAGAGGTTTCCTGGAAAGTGGAAACTTGCAGATGACTTATGAAAACTGCCAGGTTTTTGGCTGGCTGCTGAGACCCTCAGGGATGCTCTGACATCATGTAGGCTGGAGTGAATTAGTAGTTGTGCTAAGATCAACTGAGATAATAAGGTAGTGCAAATGAGAACAAAACCTGGCTTCCCTAGTTCATGTGGAGAATGACTTACCTACAGATATCACATGCTCTGGAATGAAATATTGAGAAAACATTGGCTGGATCAGGCACATTTCCTTACATGGACACTGAGGAAAGCAGGGTTCATCTGGCTTCTGGTACACTTGTCTCATCCACTATGGCTTTTTTTTGGCCAAATGTCTTTACTGTGGGTTAGACATCAGTGATGATGACTTTACTGTAGGTTAGACATCAGTGACGAGCACCGTGAAGAGCAGATGCAGAGTTTAATGCACCCTCTGCAGCTCAGTCTTGTGTCTGGCTAATGTCCATGTGGAGTTCTGAAAGGATGTTGGAAGAGGTTGTTCTTCATTTTAAATTGCTCTTAGGGAGCTGTGCAATCCATAATGTGCTGCGGAGGCACTTCTGTGAGATGCGCTTTCTTTGATACAGTCTACACAGTTTCAGTAGAAGAGTAACTTGGAATGTCATGAAACAGTCAGTCTTGGAGGAGCAAGACATATGAATAAGTAGGAAAAAGACAAAACTTAAAGGAAAAATCATTCCCAAGAATGAGCCGTATTTCTCCTTGATAATAACAGTGGGTGCAGTGACATACAAGAGATGGGTTTGACTTTCAAGCGGCAAAAATGTTCCATATTTCACCTATGAAAAAGGAAATCAGTGTTTTCATGGGTTTGGGGTGGGTTTGTTTGGTTGTTTTTGTTTTTTTTTTTTGGGGGAGGTGGATTTTTTGTTTGTTTGTTTGGGTTTTTTGTTTGTTTGTTTGTTTTGTTTAAGTTTGGGTTTTCAGAGTGGAAAGTCACATGCATGGCATATGAACAGGAAAAGCATAGATTATCAGTTAGTGCTATGATATTCCTAACCTGGAAGCAGCCCACTGGCTCACTTCAACTTGCAGCCACTGGCAGAAAAGGGCACATTTGACAGTGAACTTGCTGATTACATTAACTTCTGTGAAAATTGTACAAAAACTGTGGGGAAAGAAATGTTGTAGACACCTACAGCAGTAGTTGCAATGGTTAGATTAGAGGTGAATAATCCTGCTGGAACCATTTAAAAAAATACAGAGAATTTTCTATATCCTTTCTTATTTGTATACTCAGACTGGAGGTAGAGACTTTCTGGTACGAGCCCTGTGTCTGGGGTGTCACTGGATATAAACAGAGACAGATGGTGCATTGAAGCTCTCAACAATGATTTTGCATATAGATAAGTTCCTAGGTACAAAATTCTAAGGAGATAAGAGTACCAGAAGTGGTAAAACAAAATATTTGAATCTTGAAAAAAAAGAAGAGGTCAGTGGAAAGGTTTCTGTTATAGCTCAATTATTCCAGCAGTGGAATTGCAACTTGGGACAGACAGCAAGAATTTTCCCAAGGTCAACCAGGGAGAAGAACAGAAGGAAAGGCAGATGCAACAGAGCTGAAGTGGCTGCTAAGCCAGGCATGTTGTTGCTAGGACTGGCCAGAAAAAAAGTGGTGCTTTCTAAAGGAAACAAAGTATGATTGCTTGGACTTGTATTACTTTTGTGGATTTTTCTCAAAGCCTAATCCACTGAAGAATGAGAAAATTCTTGAATGCTTCCTACTGATTAATGGGCTTACCCCACAGCATCAGACACAGTCACTGGTAATCCTTGGCTCTGGAAGAAACTGAGAAGTCAGATCCAGATCTATACACTGTGTCTCACATTCTCAGCAAATGCAATGTAGGCTAGGTCATATCATCCTAACTTGTTCAGGTACAAAAAATACAAGTGCTTAGGCAACAAGTGAGAATTATTTTTTGCAGCTGTTCTCTGATTTTTCATTCTTTTCCTGGATAAAGCACCTCTCAAGGGGAAGTGAACAGCCCTCCTAGAAGAGGTTATGATTTGTTCAGCAGAGCAGAGAGAACAGGGCAAAAAGAGGAACAGGGCAGAAAGGCTTTTGTGCTTTTTGGAGGTCACTGCTGTTTCTGTAAGTTTTTTAGCCTGGGCTACATCACTGATGTCCTCTCTTCTACATGACCCTTTGTGGGTTGTTCATTTTCTGTGAGCTGCTCAGTGACATTGGGCAAAGCTGCACCAGAGGAGTTGTCAGCAGGATCAGGCCTCACTCACCAGTGCTGGTGGCTGCGTCAGGACCTCATGCAGAGGCCGTGGCAGCAGGAAGCACCGCAGCTCCAAAGTAATTAAGTTGCTCTTTTATTGCTCTTCCTCCTTCATGCTCTCTATGCAAACAACACAGTGTGAGTTGGCCCTTCCTCAGGACAGTGCCTTTCATGCAAAATGCATTTCAAAATGTTTTGCAATGATAAAATATACCAAGAGTATTAAACAGAGAAATTGGAAGACAGATATTTTCAGAGAAGGTTTGAAAGATGACAGTAAACCAGAGAAAAATGCATGGAGTCCTGAGATGGTGAGAAAAAAAAAAAAAAAAAAAGGTAAAAANAGATAAGTACTGACTTTTCCTTGGAGTCAGAGCAACAGGTTTAGGGTCTGGATGGGTCTAGTTGCCTCTGAGGTTCTGGAAAGAGCACATCAAGGAGATGTAGCTTGACTCCAAGTG
This sequence comes from Horornis vulcanius, assembly GCA_013401035.1. NCBI lineage: Eukaryota > Metazoa > Chordata > Aves > Passeriformes > Scotocercidae > Horornis > Horornis vulcanius. The sequence goes on from VZUA01094916.1 coordinate 22,804, forward strand.
TGATTGAGCCTCCAGAGCTCAGTGTCATTGCTGCTGCTACTAGGCTGTGTATGAGACAGCATGGCTGTAGTGGATAGCTTTTTATATCTTTTCTTAGAATACAGAAATATATGGAAAATTGCATGCTATTATTGTTATTATTCCTGATTTGATGGTTCTTGATATGATTTCCTGTACCTGCTCAGAGTCATTAGATGGTGGAATAAATAAACAGTGACTGCAAAAACTTCCAGAGGGAGTTCTTTCTCATCCAAGTTTGAGTACAGGATTAGGTGTACATGACCTTCTCTGGTGGCCATTTCTCTTTCTCATTTTGACTATCTAAGGAACTTAGAAACTTCCTCAGAAAGGTCTGCTTCATTGCACTCCCAAGACATAGGAACACAGAAGTTAAATGAACTCTATCCCACCCAAGAAAATCTGATCCTCATCTGTTCAGCTGAGCTTTCCACTTTAAACATCTACATACAGAGAATGCAGTTCTAGTGAGATCCAAGTTAAAAATAAAACCTGCTATTTGGAAAACCAGTGAGTACTGTCTCTCCCCTCATTCTTCACCAAGCTCCCAGGAGAAGGCAGGGAACAATGATGCCTTCCTGAACATGACCATGTCTTCTTAGTGCATGGATTTGTACTCAGCTTGCAGCACTGCCTTCAGCACCCATTTTGTCTTGTACTTATTCGTGAACATGGTGGCTGAAGGTTAATGAATTTTCAGGGTAATATTTCTGACACTGAAAAGGCTTTGGCACTATAATTTGCATAAACATTACTATTTAATAATGGCCAACACAGAAAATAGGAAACATCTTTGAAGACCTATTGAGACAATATTTAACTTCTAGTTCCTCCATCACATAAAAGCTACTTGTTAATGCAAGGACCAGCTAAATGAATTTTAAAGCTCAATTAACTTCATCGTTAGATCTTTTTAAAATACTGTTAGACCACTATTAGACATAGAATTCTCCAGATAGCTCTGGCCTTTTTAATTACCTGGAGTCATTATAAGGAGCAGTCACTGAAGTTCATTCATTCTCTCCATGCTTCCTACTAATCCACTTACAAACTTTGCCATTGAGCAACCTCAGGAGAGGCTGTCTTTAATGAGACCCCTATGGAATAATGGGTAATTCATTTCCCTAAATGTCACTTGTATTGTATTAACAGATTCACATTCTAGTAAGAGGACGTGTGCCTCATATGCTGCTTATCTGTGATATAAAACCTTGGCATGGATCAGCTCTGTCTGTTAGTAGTCAGCATTTTTCAAAGAATCTTTTTAATTTTTATAAGTTGGCTCTTTGTTTAGGACATATCTGCAGTGAGGTACACTAAGTACACGGATAATGCCCAAGGTCAAATGGTGGTGTCTTTTTAGGTCTGGGGGCTGCTGCTTCTTCTAGGAATCAGGGTTCATTAACAGCCAACAGCAAATGTACAGAGCCAGATTAGAATGTTGCACTTGATTTTTAAAGGCAATGACATTCATACATAACTTACGATGAATAAATAGTTCTGCAAGTAATGCAACTGCAAAAGTTTGTTTTCTTGGAGATTTGTGTCTTGTGGCTAGTTACTTCTTGTCCTCACAAAGACACAAGCTGCCACTTCAAGTTTAGCTAGGCAGAGCAGCTATAAGGTGGCATGTGTACATGTGTGGTTTTTCTGATGGTCTGTCTCTCTATGAGAAGGACCAAGATGTTTCGTGCCCTGAGTTCTTGAGGTCTAATTACCTTATTTCAATGATACTGATTCTGGTTTACTTAACATCAGATTAAACCTATTAAACAGGGACATCTTCCCCACAGACACCATCCATGACATTTTAGACGTCATGGAGTACCTGAGACATTGTGGAGTGCTGGTAGATATGAACAGAGCCTATAGGAAGAATTCAGATTTTTTACTTGGTAACTAGGATGCAGGCAGGATGCCTAAGGGCATCTCCAATGGAAATGAGCCACTGAGCCCCAGTTCTCCACTATCTGTATTGGAATCTTGGGCACTCATCTCCAAATATACACATACAATTAAGTATTTTAAGGAAAATCCAACCAGCCAACTCCCACTCTTTTT
>VZUA01094918.1:17516-28484 GCA_013401035.1 Horornis vulcanius
CAGGCCCGGCGGCCGGGGGCGCTCCGGCCGGCTCGGCTGCCCCGCGGGGAGCAGGGCCGGGTGGGGAGCGCTCGGGTCTGCCCGTGCGCCTCTTTGTGTTTCCCTCCCAGCGGCTGGGTCCGGCGTGGCGGGATTCCCGCGTGCTCACCCGGGATGAAGGAGTGACCTCGGCTTTCCTACCTAAAGCACTCTGTCTTGTAGAATATCGCATTCTTGGAAGTGGTGCTACTTTTTCTGAGAGTTTTCAGTGCTTTCCTTTGCTTGGTGACTAGAAAAATCCCGTCTCCCTCGTTTTCGTGTCCGAGTTGAATGCCTTTAGTTTCATTAGGGTTTTGGAAATCGTACAACAAAAACTTCGACCAAAGTAATAGTTTGAAATGCACTAAGAGGGGATACTTTGTATCAAGTTAATTGTGGATTTCAAACTACGTTTTGGCAATGATTGCAAGCCTTTAACCTTCTTTTGTTAAGTTCCAATACTGGAAGACCTTCTCTACAGTCTAATCTTTATTGATGTCTCGCTCCTTTTAAGTAGATATGAAAAGCATACACTTTTTTTTTGCATGCAGGCATTGAAATGTGCATATCAATGAAATATATAAAACGACTTGAACAAACTGAAGTTCATAAGGCTGAAGATAAGCTATCTTCCCAAATCAACAGTGTGCACTTTTAGAGTAAAAAATGCAGCATCCTGCTTTCTCCCCCTAGAACAACAGTTGCAAAATCTGTATGAACTAGAGAATTTGTTGCTTAATAAGTTCATACAGGCCAGTCCTTCAAGTCTACAAATTACATTACTCTCTCTTTTGTATTTACAGCCAGCAAACCTGGAAGAAAGACTTTGTCTTGGAGCTAACTCCTGAGCATTTTGAGATCATTCATCATGAAGTATGTAGTACAGGAATGGCTCAGAGTAACTACCTTGCTATTCATAGCTCAAGCAGTTTCTGCAATGGTTCTTCCCAATGCCACGCTCTTAGAGGAACTTTTGGAAAAGTACATGGATGAAGATGGTGAGTGGTGGATCGCCAAGCAGAGAGGGAAAAGGGCTATCACAGACAGTGATATGCAAAGTATCTTGGATCTTCATAATAAATTACGGGGTCAGGTGTATCCACCAGCTTCCAATATGGAATATATGGTAAGGAAAAATGGATAGTGACATGCAGAAAAAGAAAATGTTCTTAGAATAGTTGCTATCACTTTATAAAACTGCATACTTTCAGTCTTAGCTTTCTTGTTTTCTTATTTAAAGGACTTGTCACTTGTCTTTTTTTTTTTTGTACAGGTATGAACTGTGAGATAAAAATGCCTGTTTGTGGATCAAGTGTCATGCTCTACTTATATTAATGTGTTTAATTTCTTATAGCTGTCCTAAATTTAAGTGGCAGTTCTTCAGTTAGGGACTGATTTCCAAAACTGCAATACTCAATAAAGTTGATTGTAATTGTGGCCTAAAAAGTTACCATCTGAGGAGACTACTGAACTATGAAGTTTCAAGATAGCATGAATGTATTCTTTCCTATGCTTCTAGGTTGGATGGAATTTCTGAGCAAAATGAGGGTCTTACAACAAGAAAGTCTTCTATTTAAGTTGGCATGTGTTACTGGAAGGCTGTATATTTCTGTGTTCAAATTAATAATGTAATGCATAATTTCTGGTTTTTTTTTTTCCTTAAGAAGCTTCTATATTTGGACTATTAGTGGCATTAAGTCCCATGTCTCTGAACTTTGTTTTTATGCCATAGTTCAAGGCTAATTCTGTCTCTCCTTGCTAAGTAGATGAAATCAGGTCATTAGAGCTTTCAAGAAGCCTAGAGGTTTGACAAAAATGTGCAACTTTTCTTTTTTCTGCACCTTTTTCCTGTGTCCACATGATATATTGTTGACTTATTTGTGGACGCACCAGAGAAACAGCATTGGTATAGGTTGAGTTGTTTATATCAAATATTATACAGGTTTCTTTGCACTTTCCATGACAGAGGTTTATATTAACACATTTCCAGATCAAAATATCTTTGCTAGACTGGAGTGGCGTCTTTCAGGTTGGAAATCTGATTGAACTGAGCCTGTATATATGTCCTGGAAAAGCCATGCTTGCTTAAACCATCAGTAGAATTATAGGATGGTTTGGGTTGGAGGGGACCTTTAAAGGTTCTCTAGTCCACCCCCCATTAAAGGCAGTTTAACTTAAGTTTACCTATATGAGTGTTACTGTATTAGAGTAGGAACCATCAGAGAATTAGTTCATGGAATCACAGGATATGTTGCCACATATCATCTCCATATCATCTCAGTAATACCTGAAACCCCTTTACCTGTTCAGTAACAATTGTCTGCACATATCCATAAACTTTGTTTTCTGTTGTGACTTTTTCAGACCTTGTTATAATGGAGGTTAGCATTTTGTTCCCAGTCACTCAGGTTGATTTTTTTTTTCTGGAAAGTTCAAGAACAAGCTATTAAGTCTTTTTGTAAAAGAAGAATTGGGAAGACTATTGCTTTTCCATGTTAGAATACTGCAAGCCTTTTTCTTGAGATTCTTTGAAAGTGTACCTGATTTGTAGTTATGCGCCTTTTCCCATTTCTAATGCCATACTACATTTGCCTGTCTTATATAGCTTGGAAAAGAGAATTTGGATACGCTCACAGAAGTAAGGTTTTTGACAGCTTTATTCAAAGATTCTTCCAGTACTGCACACACTTGTTCTTAGACACTGTGTTAGGTCTCCATCTGGAACAAGTTTTTTTGGTTATGTTGTTTTTTCTGTGCTCTCCAATGATGCCTGAGCCAGAGAGTACAAGCAGCATGGAAAAGCAATTACTCAATTTTAACATCAAGGATGTTCCTGAGAACAGAGCAGCAGCTTTCAAGAGGGTGGGATTCAATTTTGGCGTAATATCCAAGGGAATGAGGGATTAGGATAGGCAGGAGTTTAGAGACCAGTGAAGGCAAAGTGTAAAGTGTGTGGTCAGAGGAATAGATACCTGTAGAGGGACAGGGACCCATGAAAAGGGTGTGGAGAGAGTCTGAGTGGTCAAGAAGGTGTTGAGAAATCATTGTGATGTAGAGAAAGAACATTTAATGAATAGATGTGGTTTAGCTAAGACCTGTAGTCACAGGTGATGTGGACCAGAAGTTAATGGAAGGAGGTTAAGGGTGCAGAAATTTGCTAAGAGAGGATATTTGGATATTTGAATAAGCCTGTTAGTAAGTGGGGAGGAAGATTGTATCTGGAGGAGGCAGGTGAGAGTCAGTATTGTGAATGAGACAGGAGGGTTTAAGAACACAGTGGGAACCACATGCTGCTTGACCAGAGCAAGGAAAGGACAGGACTTCTGATTGTGCATATATTTTTATGGTACTCTTAGGGATTTTCCTTTCAGTGTCTTGTCAAATTATTAGTGCTCCAGAAGAGGGAAACCATCCATCAAAATGCTTGTCTGATGTTTAGCGAGATAGATGAGTGTGGCTGAAATACTTTTATCTACTTTTGATGTGGTTTATTAAGATAGACATGCTGGCAATCAGGTCTCCTGCTATTGGCAGTCATGTCCCTGTAAGTTGCTCTTTGTATTAGTAAACCCTTTCCTTATGAATAGAGCTAGTTCTGCTTGGGGAGTGAAGTTTCATGACTCACTGAACCTGAATAGAGATGAGCAAGGTCCAGGTGCCTTCCTGATGAGCCTGTGTCTCTATAAATCTGTGGTATAGCTGAGAAGTTGAAGATATCCCAGAGCAGTGCTTGGAGCAGTATGTGGGGGCTGCATGCTCTCATTGCACTGTTAGGTTACCTTAGATGTCCCAGACTAACAGGCTGCTCTAGATGAAGTGCCTCTGTCCTGCTCCTGCTGACAGAACACACCTGAGTTGATGATGAGACTGATCCAAGTATCTAAAAAATCAGATTTTATTTTAAAAAATGTAATTTTAGGGTGGTTTTTTTTTTTTCATTCTGAGTCATGACACTGTCTCCCTGCATGGAAGAATCAGATGAATACCAGTGCTGATAACATTGGAATGCATAAATAAGGAATGGCTGGGATGGAGGGCCACACTGGGTAGGAGCTGTTGGTTTTATTACCTACTTACAAAGTCCAACCTTACCTTTGAGATAAGGCCTGCAGCATAAGATCTTGGTTCTATTAAAAAAAACCCAAAAAACAAAAACAAGAAAAACTAAAAAGTTGCATTTTAGAGCTGTACACTCTTCCCATGTGCTTTGAAAAAGCAAACATTACTGAGCTGTCATAGTTCAGAGACCTAAAGTTACAGTGCAGTAAGAGTCACAGTAGCTACATCTAATGAACAAAGTGTTCTCATGGTTGTCTGGCTGAACTTACTGGATGAAAAGTTCATCTTCCCAAGTACTGTGTCTCTGGTGGCCAGCAGTAATGGATTCCCAAGATAAGAGGATAAGAATAAAGCATGTGAAAAGAGAAACTTCTGCAATGAAGCACCCAGATTCCAGCAAACAGCAGTTTAGGGACATCCTCAATCTGCTGTTGTACTTTTTGCATCAGATGGAATAATCTCACATGGAATTTTCTTTATGAATCTGAAAGCTTCTGAGGCCACTTGTGTTTTTTGAATCCATGACATCAACTTGCAGAGCTCTATAAATTTATGCAGTGGTTGAGAAAGTACATTTGTTTTCCTTTAAACTTGGTCTTCTATTTGATGACTTATTTTCCTTTATTGGGAGAAATAATAATTTTCTCAGTGATCACAAGGCTTTCAGATGAAAAAACCTAATCTCTTTACTTGAAAACTGTTCTATCTGAAAAGCTGCTCCATTTTGCTATGGTTCTTCTATTTTCCTTTTAATGCAAAGGGGACAAACCAAACTGGATAGTTATGGCATACTGCAAGTTGTTACAGTTGTATTTCTTTTCTTCACTTCCTAATAATTTCTAATATTCTTTTACTTTTTTTTTACTTAAATCCTACAGTTGACATGTTTCATAGTGCCATTCACAATGACTTCAAGATCTTTCTAATGTGCTAAGAGGTCATTTACTACACTGCTGTGTATATATAGTTGGCTGTTATCTCCAGCAATGTCCTTATTACTTTGTATTCATTCACATTGAATGCTATAAATCATTTTGTCTTCCAATCACTTAGCATTGATGAGTCTCCTGTCTTTATCTTTTATTTTTCCTATTCTGTTTTTACCTATCTTAAACAGTGAATACTATATTGCATTGTCTTTTCTTGGGCTGTTATGGAGAAGGTATGCTGCAGAGACCATGGGCACATCTTTCAGGAAATCTGAAAAATTATTTTATGGTCTTAAATACCTTTTCTGTCATTTATCACTTCTTTCTTTACCTTGTGATAGCTTATTTTTTTTTGTCAATTTTTAAGTAACTTATGAACTCTGTGGAAAATTTAACAGCACTTAACCCTTTTCCACATGTTGACATGTTCAAGGTATAATATATGTGGGAATAATTATCTGTATATTTCATACTTTTTTAACTTACCCTATAAAATCATCCCAATGGAAGTTGGTTTTTAGTCTGTGGTTTCTCAGGATCTTCTAGGATCTTATAGGATCTTATAAACCAGGACCTGGTTTATAAAAATATTATTAACCCGGTACTGGTTTTTGTTAATGTGGTAACAAAAGACGTAGTGTTCATTAAGTAATTAGAAGTTTAATGAGCAAGTTCTTCCAGGTTCTTGAAGGATATAGTTTGGTCCTGGCAATTTGATACTGTCAGTATTTTCAGTTTTGGCTGTTGTATCTTAAGGCTGATTTGGATCCTCCACCTTATCTTCTGTCTTTTTTTCTGTATGGAAGAATTCTGGTGTGAGAACATGCATAAGCTTCTCTGTAGGGAACAGTATTGCAAAAATTCATTAAACTCCTCTGCAGTGGCCTTATATGACCTTATGACTGCATGTTAGATCATTCTTTCCTAGACCTCCTCCTTCAAAGCTGAGAGAGTTTTTGGGTTGTTGACATTATGACTTAAATAGAAAAAGAAATTTTTTTTTGAGGTAATGATGAACAGTGTGTTATGAAAATGCATGGCAAATGCATGTTGTATTTTTTATTTAAATCTGGATTGCTTCCTTTTAAAGAAAGATGTAAGGAACATTGGTGTGCCCATGAATTTAACAGCACTGGAAAGAGAGGAGGGAGGAATGAGGCTTCCCTGCTCCCCTTCCAAAGCACCTGAACTGAGCTTAGAGCATTGTGTGAAGTGTCATGCTTTCAGCATGTCCCCCTGGGCTGTTGTCAGCAGTGTGGCCTTCACATTACGTGTGCACTCGGGGTACACCCCAAGGATGGAAGAGACCCTTGAGTGAGTGCTGGAAACTGCAGCCAAGAGCTGCTGGCACCATTCAGTCTGATCAGACCAGAGGGGCTGTGGCTCTGCTGCTCTGCAGCAGCTCAGGTGTCCTTGCCTGCTCCTCTGCTGTGCTGGAGCTGCCTGTGCCTGCCCAGCCTCTCTTACCAAAGACCTATCCTTCAAGGAAAAAATGGGAAGCATCAGGCTTTGTCATATACTTGTCAATGGCTTGTTGTGGTTTCATGCAAAATAGTCCCCTTATTCTCTTATTCAGTTAGAAACTGTTTGCTGCATATTAATAAATACTTACTGGATTGTAAAGGCTTAATAAAACTTGAAAAGCTTCCTGAACTCCTAATTTTGGTGGGTATTTTTTTTTAAACATTAGTTGTGTATCATGAACTGAAATTGCAAAAAATTTTTTTCCAATAATTTCATTGATTACATTACACCTTAGTAAATCTGAATATATTAAAGAAAACTGGTTTTCTTCATGATTATTGTAGTCAAGACTTTAAAAATAGTCATTATTATTTGGATAAAGGAAGTTGTTAATTCCTCCGTATTCCAAACAGTTGTAGTTTGCACAATGAAATGATTCACCAAGAATAATATTCACAAAAGTCGTTTTGGTTAATGAATTTAAAATGCACTCTATTTTAAACCATTCTTTTAGTATTCGTTCCTTGATTTCATACATATTTTCCCAAACAAAGAAGTCATTTGAGAGATTCATGTGAGATCCTCATTCCATGCATGTGCCTTTGCTGTACTTAAGAGTATTCAGGTTTCAGCTTGATAGATAGCAGAGCATTTCAACCTGGTATTTCTTGGCCCCGGGCCATGCACTGCATTTTGTAATTACTGTAATTGGAGACACCAGTGTCTTCTAGGGCAAGGAAGTCTTTGCTTATTTTGTTATCTCTAGTATTTTGGCAAGATCCTACCAATAAATACCAGAGATGTCATTGCAAAGCCCATAACTTGCTTCTATAAAGTTTTACCTTGTAAAACTTGAGAGGAAAATACAAAGTTCTAGAGGTGCTTTTAAAACAGTTGACATTAGAATATTTATTTGGTATAGCTGTGGGTTCTTCAGAAAAATTCTGGATGTGTATCTGGCAGCAGTATTGGACACATTTTGTTCACAAAACAAAAAAGAGGGGGGGAAAAAAAAACCTTTTTTCTTTGTTTGCTGTAATGTTGGTATAATACCTCTGAAGGTCTTAGTTTGAAAACAGTAGTTATGTGTTGAAAAGTGTTGATACCATATAATTCCTTTCAAAACCATGGATAATTCATAACTTCTATGAAGGGCCTTATATTTTGAGAGGCTTGAAGATTTGCATCTCCATTTTAGTTGTTTCAGGAAGACTTCAGAAGAAAAAAAAAAAATTAAGAAATATTGCTTACTTAGATTATTTTAAAATTTTCCTGTAGACAGTCTTCTGTTATAGTCAAATAGAAACCACTGGACTTTGGATTATATGACCCCACTAGTGGATAGAGCTCTTGCATGATAGGGAAAGGTTATTCATGGCATCATAGTGACTAAATAGGGATCAAAATAAATTCTATTGCTATTTTGTGATGCATTTAGGTTCTATGATCAGTTTGAGAGTAGCAGCTCTTCTCTACGTGTATCTGTAAGTTCCCAGCTGAGGGGCTTTTTTTCATTTTTGTAGTATTCCTAGGAGAAGTGAAACAGCATTAGGAAAGATTAAGGAAGACCTTGGACATGAATGTTTTAGTGATTTTTCTGTTTTGAAGTGCCCTGTTAAATTTCCTAGACCCTTATGACAAAACATTTTGATGTCTCTGTTTAGTGTATCTTACCCATCTTGCCAAAACTCTTCAGGGATGCTTGATTAAAAACAATTCCTGCTCCTTTTGAGCAGAGGGCTTTGGTTTGTGGAATTCCCTAAGTGACTGAAGAGCACTTTGGGTGCCAAGAACAGAGCAGCTCTATTCAGAGTGAACCTGCCTGCTTTCCCTCTGGTTTTCCACTTTTCTGCTTCACTTCAAAGATTGGTGGAAGTGCTTCAGCTTCTTTGCCTGTGCTCAAAGGCTACTGACTCTGCATCAAAGAACACAGTGACGTTGACTTATCCTCTTATTCTCCCTGGCAGTTTTAGCAAAGGATTGTGCAATGTGAAGTGGCCAAGAAAAAAAGTGGTATGACTTCTATTGATGTAATGCCAACAACAACTAAGCAACTCCAAGTAAAGAAACTGAAAGTGGAAAGTAGCAAAAAGGCTCACTGTCTCAAAGTTTAAGGGAGCCTTCCCAAAATAAAATAATTAGCAACACAGGACAGACACTGTTCATCTTTCATTTTTGCTGTCAGAGAACTTCTTTGTCCCCAAATTAAAGATCATTCAATATTAATCAGTAGTAGCAGAATCTAAGCTTAAATACAAAATATGAACAGAACACAGAGAGGATCAATGAGATTTATAAAAGTAGCTTCCTGTTGCCTGTCATCTTCATGATATTTGCTTCAGAATCTTCCTTAACTAATTTTTTTTAATTGAGGAAAAAAGATGCTTATTTCTTAACTTCACATCTAGCATTTCAATAATGTTATCCTGTTCTATGTCAATATTATCAGCCTTAGATTTAGCATGAGTGGCTGTTATAGAAAAAGTGTGATTCATTCAAAAGACTATCCTTGGTAATATAAAGATGGACAAATTTCACTTTTTTATGGAAGAAGATAACAGTTTTTTAAAATGAGGCTGTTATATCCAGAATTTGGCTGCCTGACACGTATCACAATAGATTTGTCCTGAATTCCCTTTTGGATCTTCAAGTGGTCAGGGATTCCTTTAATACATTTTCCAATGGTTCTTTGAAATTCTATTTGAAAATATTTCTGACAGTAGTGCCAGGTCACATATGATCAATGGGTGCTTTCTAGCAGTAAGTTCAATTCACTTATGTCAAAACACAGTGGTCATTTTTTAAAAGCATTTAGTTTGACGCATATTTGAGATACCATGGCTAATTCTTGTTCAAAGTCCAGGAAATTCTGTAACATATCTAAAACTGCTGTATGAAAGCCATCAGTTTCAGTGAGTTTAACCTGGTAATCACTACTAGGATTTGAGGTAAGGACCTGTGCCCTGGTCAGTTTGTGATTAGCTATAAATATTCATGAATACTATTTGTAATGAATGTGTGCAATTCATAATTTGACAATGGACAAACTAGCGAAATCAAGATCAAGATTAATATTATTGCTTCTCTTCCATTTCTGTTAGAATATAGAAGTGAAAAGATTATTTTTAGTAATGTTCTAATAGACAGTCTTAATGCACTGCTTGTAAAAAGTAGCAAAGTAAATGCACTGTTTCAGAAGACCTTAGAAAGCTGAATATTCCAGCAAGGTTTTTTAACATGCTTAGAGTACACAGAGAATTAAATGTGATTAGTCATGTCTGCTGGTTCCTATTCCTGGTTTTACTTCTTCAACACAAAAAGCTCAAACACATGAAGCTGTAATAAGGAGATACTTCTAAATATTGGTGCAATTTTTTCAGTGTTTGGGAACAATATTTTTGGCCTTATACCACTTTCCTGTTTCCAGGCAAAAGCCACAGTTTTCCTGCTTTTTACTCTTTTCCAAAAGAGTAGCTGAAACCTCAAGTTCTATTCAGGGATCTCTGCCCGGTTTGAAGTTCTATAAACTCCAGTCTGCCACATGGTAGCATGTGAGTTCCTTACCATTTCACTTCTAGCCAGGTAGTAGTTTTCCAGCAGAAAATGTCTGTCTTAACTTTCTTGTAGAGGAAGGTTTGGCAGTTTTAGCTATTTGTTCTTTTTGCTTAAAGAATGTATCAGTAGTTGTTAGTATTGTTGGGTTTTTATTTTCAAGGGAATTTTGCCTGGTGTTACAGTGCTCCTGAGTTTTTGTGGTCACTGCTGCATAAGGGACTTCAGGCTGTGGGGAGGTCACATTTTTTTCTGACTCGAATGACTGGAGGTAAGCATCTCAGTTAAGTGCAAGCTATTTACTTTTCAGATGTGCTAATTATCATTAATTTTCACCTACTTCCTTCAGCATCTTTATACTGATGAAATTGCCTCTCTGAAGCATGACTGAAAGACAAGCTGATGAAAACTGCCCATGTCTGTTCATCAAGAAGAGATAATGTCAAACCAATCATGTCAAACCGATTTTACTTTTTTGATGACACAGTAATTAGGGAAGGTGCCATATTTTGGGTTCTTGACACTCTCTACACTGATATTTTTGTGAGAGAAAATTGTCAGAACTTCCTTTTAAACAGGCAGAACATTGAAGGTGTTCAATGCTGTTGGAGCCTCATTCTGTCCTGATTAAACACTTCTGACTTGTGTGGGCAAAGAGTACACCTGAAAACTGCAGTGTATATATATAATATGGGCACAGAATGGAGTTGTTTTAAAGAACATGTTCAAAATCAGAACTTGAGAAGTAGAAATAGTGGCTGGGGATCAACATGACGAAACTTAACTGCAAGGTATGGAATGAGGAAGAAATCAAACAGGTGAAATACAAGAGATAAAATGTAGAGATGAAACTGCAACAGAAAGATGCAGGAGTTGCACTGGCTTATAAAATAACATGTGGCACCAATCTATAAAAGGAGTCATCCGTGGGTGAAACGGATGAGGA
>VZUA01094926.1:3234-14748 GCA_013401035.1 Horornis vulcanius
ATGGTAATGGCTACAGTTCCTCTTTAAAATCTGTTCATTTATATTATGACTTTTTATTACAGTTGGGTTTTTTAAAAGAAAATAGTACAATAATTTGATTGTTGCTTTTAGTATATTTTGTACCGTAGATGGTTTATACTGTTATTGTCTTCTTCTTTTCATAATGACATGGGGGCTATAATTCTGAATATGGTTTCTGGTTGAGTAAAAATCAAATGGACCCCCTCATGGATAAAACCATTACACTTCAAAAGTCTGGGAAGATGGGGAAATGTGATGGAAGATCCTTGCTGCATTTCTTTTCAGATGATTCCTAGAAGGCTGTTTTCTCTCTGTAGAGACTTTCCTTCTAAACTGTAGTTTAGGATGCACTGTCCTGCTCCTCTCAGCCCTCCACGGCCAGCACATGTCCCTCCCTAGCAGGGGAGAGGATGCAAGGCCAGTTCTGTCCCATGGGGCAACACTGAACCACTCTCGTCTGCTGTTTCTCTCTGGTTAAGTTTTTAAGCATCTGGTTTGACTCTGAATTTTGCAGGGTGTCAGTGTTGGGCCTTTATGGTTTCTAAGGTGACTCCATCAGGAAACAAAAAGCAGCTTTAAAGCTTTTTGTTCTCAACATTTTAAATTGCTGAGTATTACCTCTGTATGGTCTGTTGCTTGTGGGGCAGAAAAAATGGAGAAAATATAGCTAAATGCTTTGCATTATCTCCCTGGTGTGAAGCTCCTGCCACATTTCCTTCTGCATCAAGCATGTCCTGTTGCTCTGTCATTATGGTGTTTATGAGTGAGAAATTAACAAAAGTTCCGCCACAGTAAAATGCTCAAAGAATAAAAAGCAGATATATAAAATTTGACTAAATAAGAAGTTGGACGTTTTCGTTTGGATTTTATTCTATGAAAATATGCATCTTCAAAATATATCAAAATAAAAATGCTTATTCACTGATAGATGAGTCAAGAAATAGGTTTCTGAGGAAAAGAAATATATATTTTCAGAATTAACCTCAAATATTAGAAATAAAAGTCAGAAATAAATTACCTTCCTCTTTTATGTGGACAGTGTTACAGCATGAAATTAGGTCTTAATTCAGAATATCAAAGTGCAATTAGTTTATTTTAAAGTTCTTCATAATTTAGTCATCATTTGTTTGCACTCATCTACCCCAATGGAAAATTGTTTTAATTTCATATGTTCCTGAATTTCTGTTTCTAATCAAAATGCAACCAGCAAAAAATCTTAAAATATTAACAGTTACTTTGAGAGAACTAACCTGTTTTGCAGATTTAAAAGTACTTAGCTAAATCAGCGTATGAATTTTTGTCCTTTTGGATTTGCTTCCTTCCTTTGTTCCAGCAATCTAAGAAATATCCATGGCAGAGTGAAGTAAAGCATCCTATTTCACTGTTATCCAGTCCCATAGATAATTTGTCATGTGAACACAAAGAATAATTTTGTTTCCAAAGGTGCCAGTTCTCAAAAGGTCTACAACACTGTTTTTGGAAAGTAAACAAACAGTTAAATTACAGGAAAGCAGCTAAAATTCTGATTAAGTCATTTATCTTTCATACTTTGCTGACCTTTTCTTAATATCCTGTCATGATTCTTTGATAATTAGCTAATCTTAGTTGGATTTTACTGCTGCGTAAGTATTTTATGTCCACAAGTCTTAAGTTAGATTTAAGCTCTATAAATAAATACTATACTAGATAGTTACTGCAACACTAAATAATACTGATAAATTTACCTGTCCATGGAATTCCACCCATTTGCAGCTGAACGTTTTGAGTACCTACTATATTTGTGCATAATTTTGAAGTAAAACACATTCCATGATGAAAAATCTGGTCCTAAAAGCTTAAGGTATGTCACTTGGAAAGCCATTGTTCAAATCTGAACTTATGTTTGAATTTAAAATATCTTTAAAATGTTAATGGAAGTGGATTTATGGTGCTTTATAAAAACTAATTACTTTCTGACAAAAATGTTAAGTTGACCTTAGTCCATCTTTCATTTTATTTTCAAAATAAAGACAGTATTTGACTGGGGATGTGGTTGTAACTCTCTTGAATCTAGTCTAAACTTTTAAACTAAAACTCTTGAGCGCCAAACTTCAAAGGGAGTGAGAATAAGGAACATTAAGGATAGTTTTGGCTAAATTAGAAAGTTTATTTGTACTTCTGTGGTGTCTTAGCAGCTTATAGAATTGTGATGTAGTGTTAGTTTCTCTCAAGAGATTGAAAGATAATGCTTGGAAATTCATGGTGTTAGGAGCACAGCTATGAAAAAAAATCAGGGGGTTGGTAATTTAAATGTATAGTTAATATGTTGTAATAGATGCTAGTAAAGGGCTTCAGACTGAGCATATAATATTTGGAGATTATGTTTGAATTATGATTTTAGAGTGAGAAGTGCAAAGGAAATTAAGCTTACAAAGACTAGGGGCTCATTCATAGAAGTAGTTCCATGGTTGCAAGTTGGTTTCCTTAAAATCTAGTGAAAAAAACCTAATCATTTTCTTGACCAGATGAACTTGCATCTCATTCTTATAGCTGTAATAACAATAATGTACACTGTTTATCTATTTCAACAATTAAAGATACCTGGCATGGGTTTTTTTTTTTTATTTTCTGCAAATAGGCCTTGGGTTTGTGGTTCAAATATTTGTAAATTTGTGGTTCAAATATTTGTAAATTGAAAGTGTAGTTTGATAAAAGCATGGATGGATTGCAATCTTGTCTGTTTCGGTCTGCTTTGGAAAAAGTACAGACCCTGGCATTAGCACATAAAATAAAACCATGATGTTGTCTGTGTAAGAAAATGAATATGGAATGTCATCAGTTCCTACTGTAAAGCTGCAAAATCCTGGAAGTGCTGAAGTGCTACTTTGTTATCTTCCTTCCGCAGCTCAGAAAGTGAATCTGGCTCCCAAAGCGCCTGCGATCAGCTTGTGACCCCCACGGCATTAGCAGCTTGTACCAGGGTTGACTCCTGTTTTACTCCTTGGTTTGTGCCATCACTAAGTGTGTTGATCCAATTTACCTGTTTGGAAGTCCACCTATGCCATCATCTTGATCAACTCGGCACAGGTACGTACTGCTTTACGTGGAAAAATAAAAACATGAGGTTCACAGACGCTGCGTAGCCACTCTCCTGCTCTGTGTAGTCCCCATTTCCTCATTCAAACAGTCGTTCTTGAAACAAGCCATCACAAACAGCCACCAGTGGCACAGGCTTCAGGGTGAGACTGCTGACTTGTGTGCACTGAGCCTGTCCACAGGGCTGGCAGTGGGGCTGGGAGAGCAGCCCCTTCCTGCCCCCGGAGCGGGTAACTGTAGAAGCTGTCTGTTTTCCATAGTCTGATTAGGGACAGCAGGTGCCACTTCACTTTTGAGCCATCTTAGTGAATGAATTTGATCTTTTACATTTTCCAGTGTATTAACAGTACTGTTAAAATACTTGAAGATTTTGCAACCCGCTTAGTAAAAATTCCTTGGAATAGCTCTGAGAACTGCAGATTTAAGTTATTTCAGTTATGATCACTTTTGGAGCTACATCTGGTTTTGTTCAATGCTCTCTGTCATTGCATTAATGGCAAATACATTCCAAGAGATCTTTAGATTATTGTCTGATTTTCAAATGCCAGGAAGGCTTTATATGGAAGATGGGCAAACTCCTTGGATAATTTTGACAGGGACAGCTTTCTTTGTGTGTAGTTTTTGTGTTTCTGTAAGTATTATAATATATTCATTATCAAATCATAGCAAAACTGACATTCAATGACTAGCAAATAATTTCTTCTCTATCAGCTACCTCTATCAGTACATAATCTCCCTCACTATTACAGTCCAATTCCAGATGCTCAGTCTTTAAAATTACATATACCGGGAAAGGCAAAAATCAGATTAAAATCAAACACAGCTGTTTTATTTCCCAACAATGACTGAGTTTATGCTGTTGTTACTGTTGTTACAGCATCTAAAGGCCTTAAGTTTTGGGGCTCCTTTGTGCTATGTTATACACAAAGGGAGCACAAAACTTTTTGTATCCATTACAGTTTGTAGAATAACAGGGCTTGATCCTGGATAGAGATGAGTGTTTTGGTTCCAAATCTGTAGAGCACTAGAGCATATGCTAATTTTAAGCATGTGAGTAGTTCCAGCAACATAAATAATAACATCAATGGAAATCTATTTGCATGCCTAATGTTACCCAAGGGGTGTACGTGCCTTGCAGTGTCTGCTGCCTCAGTGCTCAGCACTTTGCACGACTGAGACTTCAGTGAACACGATAAAATCTTTTTTGTGATACGTTTCTCATGCTTTAGTCTCAGGATACTGCTTTGTTTCATTTCTAGTACTGTGGGGTAGTATGTCACATTTCAATGGGTTTGTGATCTTTAACTGTTCATAATTGCAGTAAAGACATCCAGTGTGGAGCCTGTTGGCCTGCACAGTCACATGTCAGCAAATACTGCATTGCTAATTTTCATTGTGTTTGTAATGTGCTATGTGTGGAATATCATATACACCTACTGTAGCAAAAATTCACACAGAAATATGGTCTCAGTTCCAAATAGGTGGCAATCTGAAGCATTGAGCAGCGTGCAGATAAAGCAGTTTCACTGGCTTGTTTATCTACCATGAAAAGATTTTGGTTTGCAGATACTTTTTGTTTGCAGCTGTTATTAATTATGATACTGTTTTACATCTAACAAACAGTGTGAACAGAATTCATTTCAGATTTCAGAAATGTCAAGTCTTTGATAAATTTACTTGTTTTCATCTTTCGTACAAGCAGTAAAAACACAATTTACAAAAACACAAAGAATGCAGCAATGGTGATGTTCTAGTCTTGTTTGTTCTTTTACTTTTCAGCACCTCCAAAGTTTCTTCAGCCATTTTTATCTGATAAGAACATGCCATCTGAACTAGAATACATGATAGTTTCCTTTGATGAGCCTCACGTCTATCTTCGTCAGTGGAACGATGAGTCAGTGTTCCAAGAGATCCAGTTTTCGACTCAAGCTGACTGTAAACTTCTGGAGTGTCGAAATGTGACCATGCAGAGTGTTGTGAAACCTTTCAAAATCTGGGGGCAGATTGGTGTTTCCAGCAGCACAGCAGGAAGGCTGTTTGACTGCACGATAATGGTTGACCCTATTTTCATCAGCTTTGGCCAATATGCACTTCATTCTCTAAATACAGCAATTCAAGCTTGGCAACAGGTACGCAAACACAATAATGAGAAAAAAAATGTAGCTATTGTGATTAATTTAATAGCAAATTAGAATACGAACTGCTTTCATTAAAAATATTTCAAGATGTAAAAGCCCGAAAAACTTACACTGAAATTATTTTTTCCTAATAAACATTAGTTCTGCGATAGCACAGAAAAATTAGGAAAAAAGTATGTAAAGGTAAATGTAACCAGAACAGGCTGAGTTTCAGTGAAACTAGATGCATTTATATCAGAATAATCAAAGCCCTGGTCTTGAAATGCAAAATATTCCATTAATTCATGAAAAGGTGAGTGCCGCATAACACATCAGCTCAGCTCACTCTGAGCAACAGCACATATTGTTTCCAGCTACTACTTCCATCTTTATTGAAGTTCAACACTAGTTTCACATTACATTCTGTGCAAGCAGCATTAATGGCTGAAGCCAGCCCCAGTATAAGAAACTTGCTTCTGCAATGACCCCTCAAAGGCCTGTAATTCCCTAACTCCACTATAGCCTTGAAATCAAATCATTCTCTTCATCTGCCTGAAGACCTATGTGGAGCCTGGGAATTAATTACCTATCATGGCACTACAATAACAAAGCCCCCAAAAAAGGATAAAACATCTGTTTTATATCAAAAAATTCTTTTTTAAGGGCATTCCATGGTTTTCTTGTTGCAAAAGGACATTCATAAAACAAGATCTAGTGTGATTTAAATCTTCACAGCTGGCTCAAATATCAATGTGAACAAAAATCTTTGTAGCTCCAATTTCTGTTTTTTGTCATATTTTGAACAATGCTTTTAATAAAAAACAAACATAGAAAGTATAAGAGAGTCCTTGGTAGGCTGTTTAAACCCAAAATATTTCTGACTTAGTACTAGTCCCTCATCTAAGACATGTGTGGCAACTACTGCAAAATGGCCTTCAGAAAGGTCAGCTTCCTCTTAGGATGGGGAAAAAAAGATCTCTCAGACATAGCTATACATATAAATAAAATATGGTGCATAAATATTTAAATGTTTTAAACCACATCACAGTGTGAATGACTGACTGACTACTCTGTGCCTTGAAGGAATATTCTGAGCTGAAAAAATGGAATTGTATATTTGATTAAGTAGAGCCATATGTCGCATGGTATATTGCTGACAGGTACATTCTATGAATAGTTGGTACTGATTTATACATGGATTTGGCAATGTTAACATGAGCCACAGGAGGATATACTTCTGTAATTGTTGCTGTAATTTTCTCGTTTCCTCTCATGTCAGGGGTACTTGCCACCATGTTCTGATGTGGTGGGTATCTAGCCCAGAGTATTTGAGATTAAAAACTTGCATCACTTTGAAATTAGGGAGCAGTTAACACGCAAGTGGGTTCAAAATGGCTTATTAAATTAATTGTTGCCAAGATGTTTTTTATGTGACTTTACCTCCAGTTTGAGGGGGTTGGCATGCCCTGAACGGGGAGGGAATACATTTCCCAATAATAAGCATTGTTTGATGTTTGCTGTTCACACGAAATGCAGTATAAATGCTACAACTGAAAGCATGAATTTAATAACTGGGAAGGGTTATTTGAATTCTCCACATATTTTTTACTGGATTAAAATCTACAAGTGATGTTGGAGTCAGCAGACAGACCGATGAAGCATGAAACAATTCGACCATGCACCTTTAGGTCAGGAGTTCAGAATTAACAGAAGCCTCTGTCAGTGTCTTTGTTTCCTAGATATGGACGGATTGTTTTTGAGTGGATTTTTGTTGTTGTTCTTATTTTTTGGTGGTTTTTTTTGGTTTTTTGCCTTTTTTTTTTTTAACTAAGTAATGGTGAACATTTTGAAAGTACCTTAAACCTAGAAAATACCAGGCTTTATACTTCTAAGTCACATGCTGAAAATCTGAGAGGATTAGCACTTTTTAAAAACAGTTTCCCCTTTTGACATATTTCACTGTCTAATCTGAAATCCCTGTTTCACTACAAGCAGTAACTGGCTAATGCACATCTAAATACAAAGCTAGAGTTTTAATAATTAAGGAACTTCAATATTGTTATTAATTTAGTTTTATTATTTAATATATGACTATGAAGGGAGACTATGAAGTGAGATAGAAAATGCAAGTCTCCTGTGTATATACATTGGAGTGTGTGGTATTTTTTTCCCTTTATTTGGGCATTTAAGTCTTCATGAATTGTTTTACAACCTTAGTGCTTTGAGATATCTAGAGAGAAAACAGCTCCCCAGGTATGGTACAAAGTCCTGTTTCTGGGAAAAAGCTTTTCCTTTGTGGTCTCGCATTGCAACTGTTCTCCCAAACTTATCAGAAATTAGAAAAGCTCCTGTTTTAGACCACTAGAACTTCTTTTCCTCAAGGTTTGCATGGTGCTTAACCTTTCTGTTGGCAGTTGTGTAAGTTTTCTTAATGAGCTGGGATCAGTCAAAATGACATCTGTGATCACAGTAGTTTCCCCTTCTTTCTACACAATAAGCACAAAGAACAAAGGGAAAAGGATACAACAGGTTTCTAGCTGATAATGCCAGGACATTACCATGAGAGTGAAGTTTAAAGAATCCTAAGTTCTTTCCTCTTAGAGGGGCTCCAAGGGAGATAAATTGCTAAAGACTTTCTGTGAAAAAAAACAAACCCAAACATTACTAGGTGATAGAGTGTGTGTGTGTGTGTCTGTGTGTACATGAGAGGGAGAGAAACAGCTTGCACAAGTCTTCGGTAGCTTGTGAAGCACAAAGAAAATAACTCTGTGCATATAAAGAGGCCTAGGCTTTTATGGTGTGGGTTTTTTCCAGATCCAGAAATGCTTTGAAATAGCTGTGAGCTAAGACACAAGCAAAAAGTCCTGAGACAGGGAAGGCCCGGTGACTAGTATTATGTGGGATGTTTTTCTCCCTCTTTGAATAGAATTCACAAAATATTTGAAAGACCAATAAAGGAGAGACACTTTCCAGGCCTCTCTGAGAGAAAAGAACAGCGGAAAAAAATGATCTAAAGAGGGGCAGGAAATTGTCCCCCAGGAACTGACCCTAATCTGTATCTGATTCAGGCTGTTAATCTTTTGCTGATTCTTTTGATTTGCTGTTTTAATTCAGAGAGGGACTTTTTTCTAATCCACACTTAGGTGTTTTCAGCTCCTGGAGTCATCATTCAGCCCTTCAGCATCATTGCCCCACAAATGGCCTGGTTCTATTTGGTTTTATTGTGCCTAGTTTCTCTAGATGTTCTTTTATCAATCAAGATTTCTTCATTCCATCCTTTTGCTTTTTTTTTTTTCCTCTTCTTTTCTGCTTATGTTAGAAACTTCTACTGTCAAACTTCAGCAGCAAGGTAGGATCCAGTTCCCTGTGATGGGTACAGCGTGCTGCTGCAGATCCCTGAGGACAAAGAAGCATGAGTGTTTGGTGCATAGTTGCCACACTGAGTCAAAGCATCCTCAAGCTTCCTTGATGTTCCTCTAGTCATCTGTTAACAAGACTGGAGGCATCAGTAGCTTTCTCTTAAGCCTGGCAGCACAGTTGTGCAAATCTTGGTGTTTCCTTGGTTAAAACTTTGGAACTATTATAAAATGGAGCCTAAAATACCTCTTTCACTTAACTTTGAGAACTGTTGCTGTTAAAAGCATTGGATTCTAGTAGCAAATCTAGCTTTCAAGACTAATGATTAATGGCAGTCATTCATCAGCACCAAAATGTGTACAAGTGTATTAATAATTCCTGAGAGGATAACACTCCCCAAGCAGAATTTAGAAGTTCTATGAGTGCCAAAAACTTGCTGGAGTCCCTTTTCCCTCTGGGAAATGCAAAACCCTACAGTTTGCATTTACTGACTTGAAACTAAGTTAGCTAATAAGGTAAAAAGAAGGAAGTTCATAATCTTACAGCATTGTTCTTTCAATCGCTGTGTAATCAGTAAGAAAATGTATTGGAGTCAAAAGAAAAAGCTTTTCTTAAATTCCCCTGTGGTTGTGTATAGGTCTGACTTTAAAAACATGCTGTGCTCCATGGATAGTAAATCCTCCCTTTAAAAAGAGCATTTTGCAAAGCTTTAACAGGAAAAAAAAAAATATATATATATATTTGCGGTAGACTTAGGGGTATGTGGGTATGGCAGCTTGACAGTGTCTCTTACAAGCTGCATGTGATCCTGTGAAACCACAGTCATTTCTCTTCTTGCTTTTGTGCTCTAGTGCTGCAGCATTTAATAAATGTGTTAAAAAATAGAAGCAAGGCAGCCAGCAGTACTGTGACAATCATAAAGGTGAAGAAGGATAGATAGGAATTTTCACATTAAATCTAATGGCAAACAAAAGTGTCTAAAAATTTGCAATATCTCATCCAAAATAGAACCAAAGTTATTCCTTATNTTTGGAGATATTTAAAAGCTGCCTGTATGGGATCCTGTGCAGCTTGCTCCAGGTGAATCTGCTTTAGCAGGGGCATTGGACTAGGGGACCTCCAGAGGTCCCGTCTAGCCCCAGACATCCTGTGATTCTGCCTGTAGATCCAGCTTAGGTTCTTCTGGAGTAACCAGTAGTTAGTGAACACGCATTCAAGGATGCTAAACTGGACATACCTTGCACACTTCACTTCTCAGAAAAGCTTCCATGTGCATCACCCAGTGATCTTCTACAAGCAATGTACCAAACTGGTTTTCAAAGATAACGAAGGCTGCATAGGGATCTATGAGGAAGTATTTTTCTCCCTCTTGTTTGAGCTCTGAATTTCTGCAGGTTTCCAGGCTCATTGTTATCAAAGAGCTAAGGGATCCATATGATTAGAGGCAGGGAAGGTGCTAGCTTTGTAATGTCTCTTTAAAAGGTCCACTGAGAGAGCAAGGAGGGGAAGCAGAATCAGCTCTCAAAAACCATGGAAGTTCCATAAGTTAGAGAAAACGTTGTGGGAAGAAAGGATAAAAACCAAGTAGCTAAGCTAGGTGTGAAGAGGCAAACCAATCAACAAAAAAATAGTCATAACGATGTACTAGGAAAGATGGGTCAAGAAAAGGTAACAAAATCCACAAGAGGATGAATATTTTGTGTTAGAACCATTAAATTGTGTAAAGTCTATCCAAATGTTGGTTTCTTTCAGTAACTGTTGCAGTTGCTAGCTGGTTGCTTGTAAGTGGAAGGTGCCAGTCCACTTGTGACTAGGGCAGAAATATATGAGAGATGATCTCCAAATCAAATTGTCAGTCACACTTTGACCTCTCCCATACAGGGGATTATAGTTCATGCCTTCAGGGGTTAGAAGACCTATATTTGTGGCAATTTTTATGATTATCATATAGTCTCATTGTGTCAACAGAGTGAAAAGCAGCCAGACGAAAAGCAGAAAGAGAGAGATGGAAGGGTGTTGGTGAAAAACTACTGTAAAATCTAAAACACTTTTAAAACCTATGATTTTTTTTTTTCTATTAAATGGCATGATGCATTTTCAAACTAGCCTAATGGAGCTGTGAAAATACTCTCCTCATGTCTCCTTTTTTTTTCTTTAGTTGTCTTTTCAAGTGCTGTGGTATCAGGAAAGAGGGAGTCTTCTGCTGATCCACGGCAATATTTCAAAGTAGAAGCAGGAGCTGGGGAGGAGAAACTGTAAACCTGTTGGCCTGAGACTCAGTTGTCAAGCAGTGAGAAACCTCTTCATGCCTCTCTGCTCAGCCTGTTGTACCCTGTCTGCCCTGTGTAAATTTCCCACAGAATTTAATGTTGTTGAAGTTTATCTGAATTAGAAGACATAGTTTTATTATAGTTTTAAATCTTAAAGATTTGCATTATAGAAACATAAAGTAAAATATTTTAAGTCTTAGGATGTATTTTGTCAACCCAGAAACTAGATTTTGCAGTGATTACTATGAGGCCAAAGCTAAAGGAAGAGATCTTGCATTTCTGTGTTGCAACAGTCGCCACTGGGCAGGCAGCTGCCAAATGTGCTGCAACTGACATTGACTCTTTCTGGCTTTCATATCCCTTTCCTTTCAGAACCGATGCCCTGAGGCAGAGGAGTTTATCTTCAGCCATTTCGTGATCTGTAATGACACCCAGGAGACGCTGAGGTTTGGCCAGGTGGACACTGATGAGAATATTTTGCTGGCCACTCTCCACAGTCACCAGTACAGCTGGCGCTCGCACAAGTCCCCACAGGTATGTCAGGAACAGCCCTTCCAGGACAGCATTTGCTAAAGCTGATGGTGGCTTTCTGCACTGACTCTCCAGTTTGCTCTCTGGTCTCAACTATCTCTAAAGCTCCAGTTCCTTCAGGAGCCACACACTGGGGCTGCAAC
>VZUA01094927.1:36353-51124 GCA_013401035.1 Horornis vulcanius
AAAAAAGGCATTCATCACTTGTGTCCAGTACATCTGTCCTAGACCTGCCTGCAGCTATAAATTTTGCATTGCCAAAGTGGGCAGGTTTGAGCTGCCTTTCTTACAGTTTGCAGCATTCTAAGTAGAAATGAGATCAGTGAGATGCCAGGTAAATATTAGTTCCTCTGGGCCTTAGAAAATGATTGAAATATTATTGCTTTCTGCTGCTGCAGACTAGATAAATATGCCTTCTTTTCTGTATTCCTCTCCCTCCTGTGTGACTAGCACCTGGAGTCTCCTGTCTTCCAAAAGAAAAAAAAAAAAAAGAAGAAAATATTAAATTACAAAAGATTTTTGCTCTTTTTTTTTGCCTGTGGCAAAAGCATTTGACCTTTTCTTGACTAACATTGTTCTTCTGAAGCAGGCAAATAAGACACTATTTATATCACAATGGCAATGTCACATTAGATGAGGGTTAGATTGAGTCAGCCCCATCCACTGCAGAGCTGAAAACCCAGAGATCCTGCTCTGGAAGGTGATGAACTCCATTCCTCCTAAATGTGATGCTCTGGTTGTGTTCTGGTTGTGATCAGAGATGGCATTAATCCAGAGCATTTCCAGAAAAGTATTTCCAGAAAAGTATTTCCAGCCATGGATTTCTGAGGTAGAAGTTGTTATTAAATGATTAGTCAGTGCCTGATGCTGTTCATGTTTATCCCCTCTCATGTTTGAACCAGGATCTTTTAAGCCCTGATTGACTGCGAACAATATTTTCAACAACATTATCATTTATTTAACATGGGGAGAAAAATACTAATTATGGGTAAAAATTCTTGCTTTTAGGAAGAATGTAACAAACTCTAGCAGGAGATTGCTGCAGGGGTAGGCTGATAATGGGCAGGCTGCATTGTATGGATAATTCCTAATTGCTATAATCAGATCTCAAAATTTTTGTAGTTGCATTTAATGTTGCCAGTGAGCATTAGTCACATGCTGTTGCACAGACTTAATAATGCTACAAGATTTGTTTAGACAATGTCCTACATTTTTTCACTTTAATCTTTCAGTAGTAGTGTAACATGTAGGAAATTTAGTTGTGCAGTGTTTCCTGCCCTTAGACACAACAAATCCTTTACTTATTCCTACTTCAAATGCTTTTTAACTACTCTGAGCAGATCAGTATTCTAATATCACTTGTGGCTGAAGTAGAATCACTTGTTTTTATTCTGGCCCTGCTTGAAAGGCCCTCAGTGTTGCCAAACCTCTTGTAGCACCTATTTGTGGATCAGCCAGTCATGAATGTTTTGTATTATATCAGTAATCCTTTTATTGAAAGCCTGTTTTGTTAGCAAATTAGCAGGTGCCAGCCACTCCTGGCTTATGGGAGCTGTGAAAACTCTGAAACCTTTTCAATTTTATTTCATGTGGTTCCACAGGCAAAAATCAGTGGCAGCTGGGCCCTAGTGAGTCTCAAATTTTGCCATCATGATGTGACTGTGGGTTTTTTTTTAATGCCTGTAGTGTTGAGCTTAGGTTTTGCTGTAATTCTAAGTCATAGCTTTTTCATTTAGCAGTGAATTTTTGCTGTCCTGGGGGACTTGTTTTGGATGTGAAGTCAGGTAGGACATGAACTTCTAACAGAGGCAGGAGTTCTGCAGGACATGAATTCTCCATGGAATTGGAGCTGTTTGCTCCAAGGCTTTCTTTGATTCCAGCACCTGTGTGTCTGCCAGCCATTCCTGGCCTGGGAGAGGCTGCCTGTGGAGAGCTCAGTTGGTACAGACACCTTCCCTTTGTCTGTGCTGCCCTGGCAGAGCAGCAGGAGGGAGCTGGGCTGTTGAAGGGAGGCAGTGCCATTCCCCTGCAGGACCTCCTTGTTTTTGGGAGTCTCCATCCTGCTCCCTCAGTGCTGAGAAGGAAGATGGAACCACAATCAAGGCTTATGTCTCTTTCCTAAGAAGCGTGCTGCCTCTTTTGGGAAAAGTTTGATTTGCTTGCTTCTGCAAGGTCTTGGTGAGTCAGACCTTTCCCATTCCTGCAATTATCACCAGCCCTAATATGAGTCTGTCCTGCTCTCTCCTTGGCTTAATGAAGAGGATCTGCATTCACAGGTTCTCTCATTGAAGCAGAAACACTTTGGAGCAGAGTTTCTGTCCTTAGGAAAATAAAACTAACATACACCCTTGAGAAAGTCAGGCTTTGCAGAGGTGTAAGGAGTGGCCATGGGCAGTTTGTCAGGTTTCTGTGGGAGGTGGCAGTTGCCTGGCCTTTGGTCACAGTGCCAGCACCCTGCAGTGTGCTGGGAGTGAGCCTGCGTTTCAGCTCTGTGTGTCCATGCTGTGAGTGCCACTCTCTGTCTTAGCTCATCTTTTTAGCTCCCTCTGAGCAGTGTCTCTCTGGCTGCTGATGGGAATTTCTTTGGACAGGAAAGATTGCTGTGATTTCCCTGGATTCCAAAACAGACTTCATCACTTCTCAGTGCACAGTGTCATCTGTTTCTCTGCTGCTGGGGAGGGCTGGCCTGCAAGCTATAGAGCTGTGCCTTATGAAATTTTTCCAAGACAAAATAAAGAAGGATGAACAAGAGGTGTTAATTGCCTCTAATTGGGAGGAAGAATGCAAGAACTCATCAGCTGCTCCTTCTCTCAGGGCTGCACAGGCAGAGCCCCCAGGTACAAGTGTCAGTTCTGGTCTCCACAATCTGCCTGTCAGGGGTGGGCAGAGAAGGAGCTTCACGGAGCTGGAGTTGTGGGATCACACCCAGCTCTTCCCCCACCTATAGATCTCTTTCCAGTTGTGTGACCTGTCGCTTCCAAAGTGCTCAGGCCACAATTTGCTGTCTATATGTGACTTCTCTGTGGAACGTGCTCCTTAAAATAGACCAGTGTTGAAATGAGACATCGTCATTTCAAAAGTGCCTGTGCACACTTTCTGTGGCCTCTGGTTCTGTTTGCTTACCCTGAGCCCAGGGCTCCTTGGAGCTGGAAGCTGTAGGAGCTGGATGCTGGCTCTCCAAGCCAGTGGGACAAAGGAGTGGACAATAGAAACCTATTTCACACTTGGAATTGTAGTTTGTTCAGATAAGAAACAAAGCAATCATCTGGCAAGTGGCTGAAGCAAAACATCAAGGAAACTCTTGAATTAAGTCCAGTCTCTAAAAGTATATTTGCATCTTTTGGAGATCTTAAATTGCAAGAGTTGGTATCACAACTGCAGTCTCCTTCAAACAGCTCCAGCATCCAGAATAACTGGATGTCCATTTGTTATTATTTGATAGGAAACCATGATATTTTCTGTCTGTGTCTGTAAACAGCTTCTAGCCAGGGCACTGAACAGCTACTGCTTTGATTTTTCTTTTTTACAAGTATAGTGTAGATAAAAGCAAACCTTCCTCTTCCCTGTGTGAAGGTATAATTATTTTTCTTGAAGGAGTAAAGAAAAATAAAATTTTCTGTTTACTGGAGACAGTGTTTCATTATGCTGATCTCACCTGCAATATTCTGTTATTACTTGCATCCTTATTTCTGTGCTTTTACTTAGGAATTTAAAACATTACATTGGAAACAGATTTTTTTAAATAAATAAATAAATAAGTAAACCCACTTCTGGTATCTTTACCAGCAAAAAAGGAAAATGTGTTGGTCTAATAGTGCCTTCAGCTTGTTTAGCCTGAACAAGAGGCTGTTTGTTTGCCGTGAAAATGTGAACATGAATCTGTTCCCTTCCAGTTAAACAAGTTAGGTATTGGTGTGATAGAAATTGAAGTCTCTGAAAAGTGTATAGAGAGCTGAATTCCTTCAGAGCAGGGCTGTCAGAGCACTGGGATCATGGTACCTTTTTTGTATTTTATTCTGTATTTATGGGTAGAGAGCAGCCTGGCAGTGCCCACAGCTCAGTCTGCCTGTGTGTGTCAGGTGTGCTCCAGGTAGAGAGGATCCAGCCAGGAGGAATGGCAGCAGGCTGGAGGCCAGGGAAGGGCAGTGAGGATTCCCTCTGGAGCACCAGGTGCTGCTCAGCCTGGCACCACCCAGCCACAGGCAGAGCTGGAATTGCAGCTCCTGCTGCTCCCCTGCACCCTGTGGAGCTGCAGCTAACGTGGGCATGGCTCAGCACAGCTCAGTCCCTCTCCCAGCTCTGGTGAAGAATGGCTGCACACTGCAACCATCTGTTTCTTTCACTGGAAGTGATTTATAGGGAGGAACTGCTGGAGGGCAGGTGATTTATTGCTTATCAATAACAGTAAACACATGCTGCTTTACAATGACCAGAGTCTCTAATTTATTGCATTCTGTCTGTGAAGGTGTCATTTGTCTTGTGAACAGCTCGTTGTCTGCCAGTACCTGGAACATTCAACGTCTTTGGTTTCTCTGAACATCCATTTGGATAGCATTTGTTAGCAATCTAATATTGATGCTTTATAGCTTTACTACCTTTTGTCCTTTTAAAAGTTCAATCGATTAAAAACTTGAGAGTATTTTCTGTGCAGTTGCCAGCTTTGGAAATGATGGCAGACTGAATAATTGGCTCTTTTTTTGTTCAAACTGGTCTTTGGGTCTTTGCTAGCAGTAGGAAGAAGCCGTGCTGAGGATACAGGGTTAAGGCAGATGTTAGGAATACCTGCATTATGTGGGAAAGCTGCTGGGGTGTGACTTTTTATAATTTATCATTTTATAGTGTTTCCTGACTTTGTTGTGATCTCTTAGGTTTATCTTCTTTTTACTTCTGCCTTTTTAAGCAGCTCGGTAAAGGTGTCAGATGCAGGCCTCTGCACTAATCTTTCTGTTCCTCCTTTCTCACAGCCAAATTGCTCAAGTAATAATTTGAGTTGGTTACTGAGACACTAGAAAGTGTCTGACTGCTTGGACAGGAGGAAAAAAAGCTGTATTAGTGTGTGCACATTTGTAGGTCGTTTAAATGGAATCACTGAAAATCAAATAATCTTGTGACTTCTATTGAATTATTATGAGACTTTGATTACGTTCCTTATTTTCTAAGAGAACAAGTTTCTCTGACCCTTGTGTGATGAATGAAGATTGATTGTTCAAAAAATTCATCTGAATACTTATATTTTCGTGTAGAAGAATAAAAAAGTTTGGTTAAAGTAGAGCATTTTTCAGTAACGTTTTTCGAAGACTAAACCAAACACTTTGAGTGAATCTTCAGGGATTTCTCTGTCCAAACGTTTCTCCCCTTCATCTATCATGAGCTCTCTTTTTTCCCAGTGGTGACTGGAATAAAAATTACTTCTCAGGCACTGATTTCTTCCAATAGTCTTTCTTTGAACATAAAGTGAACTTATTTGCTGAGGCATTCATCAGTTTGAGAGATAAAGCCAGATCTGGGATGGCTGATGGATATCTCTGTCTAGACCCTATGGAAGTAGGGCAGATTCCTAGCTGGAAAGCAAGAAAACTTGAGATACTTGTTTCTGCTGTCCTGAATCTAAAATAAAGATTTATTTCTCTGGGAGAGCATTAAGGCTAGAACTTTTTTTTTTTTTTTTGTGGAAGGGAAAGAAACAAACTCAAATAAAAGGGCTGTTTTTCTTACAACAGGAGGCAGTCCAGGATAGACAACTATTAACTTTCAAACATGAATTGTACCCCCATGGTATCTCCTCCTTATTGAGGAGGATCTCAAAGTGTAATACCTAGATGTAGTTCCACTGTGAAGTCTGATTTATAAAAAGAGACAGGTTTTCCTGATGTTTTATTCATTGGTTTTAAATGTCACCTGTCTTGATTCATAACATTGACATTCCTTGAACGGATTTCCTTTTTTTTTTCCTCTCTTCAGCCATCTGTCAAGAATTTTTAAAGCTCTGTTAATTGTTTATTTCTCTTTTAAGCATTACCATTCCAGCATATTTAGTATGTTCTTCCCAGCAAATACTTTTTACCTTGTGACGTCTTTATTAAGGACAAATGGTTCATTCTGTCACCTTGTAGTCAAACAATCTTTTTAAAAATAAGCCCAGGAGCAGCTTGCTTCTCTCTTTTATTGTTTAAGTAGTCTTGAATCTTCTGTAACATTTGCATGAGGAAGACACTCTGAACTTCACTGCAAACCTCCTCGGGTTCGTGGCTGTGTCAAACCACCAGTGTGATTCACAGCAAGCTCTGTGTACGTAGGTTTTATAAACCATTCCAAATTCCCTTTATAACAACAACAACAAAACAAAAAAAAAAAAAAGAAGAATATACCACATTTGGTTTTAAAATTTGTTAAATTTGAGAAAGGTACTTCAGAGACGTGACTCCTGTCTCTGCTGGGGAAGAGAATAGATTCCTGCTCTCTTCCATTTGGTAACAGGGTCATTGCTCACCACCTGCTTTCACTTTGGTGCAAACTGACATTGATTGCAAAGCACTTACTGCCACAACTTGCTGTCAAATTTTCATTTTTTGCTGTATTTTTGTATATAGCAGGCTTCTGTGACATGAGGCTTTTAGATGAAACTTGCAGTGAGTGGGAAGTAAAATGAGTTGCTGTAGTTTGTTGCTTAGGTCATATCCCTTAATGGAGACTGAAATAATGTAACCTGAAATCGACTTCATGCCAGAGTACTCAGACTTGTAAATTCAACATCCTGGACTATCCTGGAGGCCCCTTGCCTACTGTAGATTTAATCTGCTAAGACATTGACTGAAAGTTTTGCAGATGAACTAAGTAACTAAAAGAACTTCATCCTGGGTCTGTGATTATTGGATTTGCTCCACTGTTGCTGCATGGTTAAGGTCAGGCTGCAACAGGCATTTCTGCTTTGGGAGAAAGGGGAGAGGAATTGGTAGCTGAAGGTATGATACTGGGAAAATACTCTCTGACCACACTGAATTCTTTAGAAAACATGTTTGAGCCTTGTTATGCCTTGAGATCTGTTTTCAGGGCTGGATGTGTTCTTGGCACAGCATCTCCCTTAAAGAAAGAACACTGCTGCTGAAACGAGATCTATTTGAAATGCTTCTGAAATCTTCTTCCAGCTCATCTGTCAGTGCAAATGTTTGTAAAGGGTAATGTAGCTTAAAAAGACAAGCTTGTCCAGGTTTTTCTCATCTGTAGCAGAAAGGGCTCCTTTTGGAGACTCTTTGCATGCAGAGTCTATTATAGCTGTTCTGGATTGCCTCTTGGGGGATGGAGTCTGGACCATCTGGAAAAGCCAGGGGATGAAGCCTCCATCAGGCCTCTGTGAACACTTTCCAATGGGCAGGGTCTCATATGGACAAGTGCCTGAAATGATGAGCTGGGAGAGGAGCAAAGTTATCTCAGCTCTGACTGCTGCCTGGTGCATTTGACCTTGTGCAGCCTCTTGTGTTACTTTAAAATCTGCAGAAACACCGAGGCGTTGCTTTTTGCCAGCGTAGCTGGTGTGTGTAACCTTTGGGTGTCTTAGATCTGATGTTGGGGTGAAATCCTACCCTGTGAGGGTGGGCAGGCCCTGGCACAGGGTGCTCAGAGCAGCTGTGGCTGCCCCTGGATCCCTGGCAGTGCCCAAGGCCAGGCAGGGCAGGGCTTGGAGCAGCCTGGGACAGTGGAAGGTGTGCCTGCCCATGGCAGGATCATTATCAATGGATACCCAAGTAAGAGTGAACAGCTGGGGAAACCTTTCAGAGTGAATTGTGCAGGTTAATTCCAGATGGATTTTGTGGAGATGATTGTTGGGGACTGTCCCAAAAAATATTTGCCTCTTAAATATTAAACGCATGCCCCTGGTTTTAAAGACTACTGCATGGACGTGCAGCTATTCATTTTTCCAGAATGCCCTGGAAATCTCTGTAATTCAGTCATCCCTTAGAAAGCTTGTAATTCTCTCTCCTGTCTTCTTTGCCTTCAAGTTGCAGCTGTTTCTTCCTTTCCCTGGGTGAAACAGGGGAGGCAGAGCAGCGTTGGACCAAGGTTTTGTAATAAGCCTCACTTTTGTGTAAACAATGTGGGGTCTTCCTGGAAACAAACCCCTTTCAGCAGCTCTTCTGGAGCTGGAACTAAAATGGGAATCTAAGACTCAAAAATGTTTGTTGAATAAAGTTTAATACTCTTAAAATAAATAGGCCCAAATTATTTAAAGCTATAATGGCTACTTGCCATGGATGATGTAGTCTTAAGCCTTTGAAATGGAAACTGTGTGTTTTAAGCCTTCACTGTTCCTTGCAGATTTGAGTGTGTGAAGTCTTCAGATATGTTAATGATGCTCCTTACTCCACATCATTAATAAAAGCTGTATTCGAGTACTGATTTTGTGTTAATTAATTGGTTACCACTTCAGTTACATTAGTGTTTCATACTGAGAAATACTGTATGAATGAATCACTCTGAGTTCAGGTATTCCTACTTCTTCAGTTGTTCTGCTTTATTCAGGATGAGTGATCCTGAATGAAGAAATTAATTGTTAATCCTTCAGCAAGTAGAGCCCTTAGGAGCAAGGGAGAGAGGGATGAAGGGTACCTGGAACTGGAGGGAAGCTCTGTTATGGAAATATGTACCCTGCCTAGAGGAACTTCGTTA
This sequence comes from Horornis vulcanius, assembly GCA_013401035.1. Taxonomy (NCBI): domain Eukaryota; kingdom Metazoa; phylum Chordata; class Aves; order Passeriformes; family Scotocercidae; genus Horornis; species Horornis vulcanius. The sequence continues at coordinate 44,832 of VZUA01094927.1, forward strand.
AACTTTTCAGATTTGTAAAAAAAATTTGTTTGATTTAAAGGAATCAGCATTTTCTGACAGATTGCTCTTCTTAAAAAAAAGAGAGAAAAACCCCTTGTTGGTCAGCTCTGTGCTTTATAGTTGTGCAGCTAGCCAGATCCTCGTGGCCTAATGACATGATTTATTTTAGCATGTTCAGAGGTATTTTTGTACTCTTACTTAAGAAAATTAAATCATAATCACTTAGGGAAGGAAAAAAACCCTGCTGTTTTTATTTAATCAAACCACTGGCAAGCAAGTGCTTTTTAAAAGCAAACGGTACTCCTTTTTTGCACTTTTTTTTTTTTTCTTTGCTTGCTTGTCCAGACAGGCTGACCTTTTAGCTTGCTTTGTAATTCAGTTACTGAAAAAAGAATAGCAGTGAGATAACTTGTCTTTGTGGTTATAGGATTAGTCAGCCACTTTCGAAGTTCCTAAAGGATTTCAAGGTTTGGGCTTCTTCAAGTTCAGTGCTGCAGAATAACACTGACATAATTTGTCATTGCCTTTGTTTAGATGAAGTGTGTACAGGACTTGGGATGATTTTGGAAGTGAATGGGGCTATTCATACTCATAATTGACACTAAGGCTAAAAAAGGAAATTTAATCTTGGAGCTTAGAAGATTAAAATGAATTCCTCTTTTTGAAAAAGCTTTTTTTTTTTTAATGATCACTCAGCACTCGTATCAGTGAGTAGACCTTTGGATGGGTTTTCTTCCTTAATACTTCAGGACGATGCTGAGGGTAGTAACAGCTTGCAGAGGTGCTATGGTTGTGCTGGCTGTGCCACCAGAACTTCCCTGAGCCTTGGAAGGATTAGAGCAGGGCTTAGTGAAGTGCAGTTTTTGGCTGAGAGCAGCCCAGGGATGGCAGTGCTGTTGATCCAGGCTGTGGTGTTGCCACAGTTCTGTCTGGGTACAAGGAGGAATGGGATGTTTGTGTTAATCCTCAGAAATTGGGAATCTCCTGATACCTTGCCAACAGCAAAGCTGTTCTCTGGTTCCTAAAGGCTTTTGAGGAACAGGGGAAAGCTTGCAGGCTGTGGGGAGGGTGGGAGGGCAGAGGTGCCTCTGAGCTGGCGAGGAGCAGCTGTGTCCAGAACGTGTGTGTCCCTTCCAGAGCAGCCACAGGAATGGGCTGCTCAAGGTGGGATTGAGAAAGGTCCTTGCTGAGCCAGCAGGATCAAACATTGTGGGTGCAAATGTAGCCTGAAATAGGATGTGGTGCAGCAGCAGAGCTGTGGCAGCTCTTGCTAGAGAAGAGCAGTGGCCTCAGCAGGCACTGTGAGATCCAGCAGTGAAGAGAGGAGCGGTGATCCTGTGCCTGCTTGGGAGAAGCCTTGCTGGGGTAGCAGGGTGCCAGGCTGGAGAGAGAGGTCCTGGCAGTTGTTATTCCTGCAGGGGCAGTCTCCAATGCAGACAGGATCTTCCTTCCCAGTGTGTCTGGCAGAGAGAAAGATGGCACACATGATCCTCCTGAAATTCTGTAGGGATAGTACAGATACCATGGTCTGGTGTTGTGGACCTTTATTTTAATCAAGTAAGCAGAGCTGCATGGAAAATTAACTGGAATCCTTACTGACACCATAACAATAAGGTGCTTTGCTTTCTGTAGCTCCACATCTGTGCAAGTGAGGTAGAGCCATCCCAAACACTTCACCTGAGAGGCTCTGGGTCTCCTCTGACAGAGCTCTCTGTTAAAATGCACATTTCCAGTTCAGCTGGGGATCAAAAGCTGAGTGTGTGGTAGTGTCCATCTTTTCTTCCACAAAAGTGATGCTGTGATTGCACTGAAATATTTAACTGGCTTAAGCTGACTTGACCACTGGGTCATCTGATGATCTCATTGATGTTGTTTCTTTGTGGAAAGCCATCTGCTGTTCAGGTGAGGAGGCCTGAGAACAGCCTCCAGATGTGCACTGGGCACAGCTCCTGCTCTCTTTCTTTGGGCAGTTGTAGCTGCAGTGCTGTTTTGACTGGTGCTGGATGCTGCAGCCCAGGATGTGTTTTGCCAGTACATTGCCTAAATAATTAAGGTGTGTTAAAAGCAGAAGCTTGTGCTGCTGAGACTTATTTTTCAAATCTTTTGAAAGATTAATATCTGTATTTTTAATCTTGCATGAAATCCCACAATGAGTGCATTTCATCCACTGCTTTCATAACAGTGAGAAGCTTCACTGACATGCTGATGCTAAAAGGGAAGAAAATCAAGATAATTAGTGCTTGTGTAGGCACAAGGGCTTGTTTTGATTTACTGCAGCCCCTCTGTAGCGTGGCTGCTTGACAGATCTGTGAAGTTGCAGGGACCTGATGGATGAGGAAAAATGGTCAGAAAGTGCCAGTAGGTCCTTGTGTCCTTTGCATTTAAAGTGAATAAATAGTTAATGCCTGCTCATACATTTCATCAAGGCTTCCTTGTGCTGGAAACGTAAACGAGAACAAGGCATTTAATTTTTAGAGCAATGATTGAAAGTATGCCAAGTGGTATTGAGGCAGCATTTCAGGAAAAATGCTATGAGAAAAAATGGCATGCTATTCCAACTCTAATTTATATCACCATCTTCAAGATCTAAAGTCTGGAGCACTGCTTAGTGTGAGAAATTACCTTCTACATTTAATTTTGGCCAGAGAAATTGAGGACTTTTTTTTTTCTCTGGTTTTAAAAAAAGTGCATAGTACTTTTGAGTAATCCGTGTCCTCAGAGTATATTTGATATGAGCATTTAATGGATACCTTGTTTAACCAGTCTTTCAAGTTACAGAAAGCTAATTCCAGGATAATCTCAGCTCTTACACTTGTCAGAGCTCACCTTGATGAATCCCTGAGTTCTGAGACCCCTCCCTGGCTCCAGGTCTCTGCAGCACCACTGCACTCCTGCCTGCTGCAGGCTGAGCTCTGCCCCAGCGTGGTCGCTGCCAACAGCCACAGCAAGTGGCATCCCATGGGAGAGCTCCTCCCAAAAATCAACCTCTGCTTGAGGAGGAGATAGAAGTAAAGTTCAGGAGTTGAGGTGGGTACACATCAAACTGATCTGCAGGGTTCTGGAGAAGAAAGTGTGAGTGTGCCCTTGGTTTTATCAGCAGGGAAGCATCTTGATAGCCAAGGTCAAGTGAGGCAAGAGTTTAATTACTCTTTTCTGTGAAGAGCCTCCCTTCCTAAAGGACACCTGAACATTTAATTGAACTTGTAAGAATTGTTTTATACTTGTCTCTGATATGTAGCGACTTCTGCTGTCCAGTGTGATCAGCAGCCTCCCCTGAGGGGCTTCCTCCCAATTGTAGTCCCAGTTGGTTGTTCTGGTTTTGTTTTTCCAACGTAGACTATTGCTACTATATTACCGTGGTAATACTTTTCATTATCTCTAGCAGCCAATTCCTATTTGGCATTTAATGTTTAGCATAGCTTGGATAACTTGGTTTGGGTAAAACCCCTTCTCAAGCCACTTTTAGAGTTTACCTAAGTACACTCACAAAAAATGATGGGCTGTGCTCCCTGCTGATGGGATTGATGAGTTCTATGGGGGACTTTGATCACTGGGTATGCAGTCAGGAACTGTTAGATTGCAGCATAAAACTAGGCTTAAAAGGAAGCTATAACAATAAAAGCTGTGCTAAATAGACAATTAATTTGTTTTTCCTTCGCTCCCATCTAGCTCGTATCTTTTCTACTAAGAATTTATTTCCCTGTGTAGCGTGGGAAGCTGCAATTTTATTACTTCTGTATTTTAGTCTTCAAACTCCCACTGCCCCTTATGAAGTGATAATTGCCAAAGCCAGTTTTTCTAAAGGCTATATAAAACTTAAAAGTTTGACATCAAGTTATGTTGAGTAGTAAATGCCACCTGGAATATCTGGGTGAAAGGCAGGCAGAGCAACTGCTGCAGCTGGGTGTTTTCTTTCTAAAAAGCCACAAGCTCTTGGTAACAGTGGGAGGATATTCAGAAAACACCCTGAGCATGTGGAAGACAAGTGTTCAAACTCACAGGAACTATGGTAGATATGTCTAGAAAGCTAAGGAGGAAGAGAATCACTTCTTAATTTTATTTGTAAGATTGGTTGCAGTACCAAGATTTGAAAGTATTCTCCTTCTGAAAAACTGTTCAAATGCTTTCACCAGGAGGAAAGTAACTTCATCTCACCGGTGTCACCCATATTCCAGTTTTGTTCCAGAAGTCAGGGTCCATCTGCACATTGGAAAAGTGATGGTAGAAGAGCTGCATTCCCACCCAGGGGATGGAGGGTTCCTGTTTGGCACAAACCTGAGGATTTCAAAGACAGTATTTAAAAGCAAAGCCCAGATAGCTTGAAACGTTGCAGACATGCAAAGAAAAGGCTTTGTGCTAAATGCAGGGATCGAATTCAGTGTCAGTGAGTAAAAAGAAAGCTTCAGGAGGAACAAGGAACACTTTCCCCAAGATAATATTTCTTGATTCCTGTGCAGTCAGTGAGCTAGAGCTTGGCCAAAACTCTTTGTTGGGGGAGAAATGTGTGAAAGCTGCTGGGAAAGAGCTCGTTTCTGTTTGATGCTCGTAATTCATGCAGCAAGAAGATTTGGCTGGCAGTGGTTTTGCTAGAGGAGCAAATAAGAATGATGGCTGAAGTGACTGGGGGGTTACTGGATGACCATATTTATGTCAGTAGTGCAGGCTGCAGTAGTAGGGCAGTGCTGACCTTGTGCTGCTGTTGAGGGACCAGAGATTGTGCCAGACTGGTCAAGTTACAGACCTTGCTGAAGGCAAACCAGCCTGGTGCTCCTCTGTGTGAGGGCTGGGGGTACTAAGAGGACTGTGATAAATTATTGGCATCAGCTTTTAATTCAAAATGTTTTCACCATTTGGGGTTTTTGTTTGGTTTTACTGGGGACAGGGCAGAGGCTGAGTTAATTATCTGGGCTTTGTGTTTTACAATGGATTTTTTTTTTTCTTTTATGTGAAACATAAGTCTGGTGTGGGCTGTTTAAAAATACCATGGCAGGGTTTTGGGCTATGTCCTGCTTAGGACAGAACAGCAGAGGTGTAAAGTTCAGACCATGGTGCCCTTGAATACCAAACTTNGGTTTTGGGCTATGTCCTGCTTAGGACAGAACAGCAGAGGTGTAAAGTTCAGACCATGGTGCCCTTGAATACCAAACTTGTGGCTGTGTCTGCAGAGAGCTTATATTTATTCTCCTTTTGCTGCTTAGGTTCATTTACATTCAGTAGAATATCATGTTGCTGTGACACTTTACCTGACTGTAAGAAATGCAAGTGGGGTGTTTTTTTCCCCTGTTTTTAAAATGCTGATTTGAAAGGAGTGCAACTCAGAAGGAGTTTGCTGAGTTGAACATTATTCAGTGGGGTAGTTGTCTGCAAATGTGTCAGAAATGCTGACAAAGGAATGTCATGAATAGCTTACAAATCTTCTCCTTGAGGAAGAAATTGTATTTCAAATGATCTGTTCCTGATTTGTCCATCACTACTGCGTGGGCATGGAAAGGCTGTAGGTTATGTCCTTCCAAAGGATATAATTATGTATGTCTTTCTGAATTATACAGTAGAATTCATCAGCATATCAAAACAAGATGTTGCTGTCAGTGGTGTCTAAAGAAAACAAACAGCATCCAGTGGCTGTGGGTGTGAGGCTTTCAGATGAACACTTCCACCTCTGACCTTTGTCTTCAGTTGGGGATTTTTACAGAGTTAAAATCGTTCTCAAAACCTCAAGTGGAAATGCAACTGTTAATCAAACGGTTAAAAATTAGCTTTCTCAACATAGAAGCTTGCTGGAAGAGTTTCACTGTGCTGCCTCCTCACCATTTTGATAGATTTGTTTGGCCAACCTTAGAACAAGTATTTTTTATCCGGCTTTACATTTGAAATGAGATTCCTTCCTTTAAAAGTTTGTCTTAGGTATTTGATCAGCATGGACAAAAATAGATAGCTTTTACAAAGACAGTTAGACTTCTTAGAGCAGAGGAATTGCTGAGGAGTGAGGACAGGAATGGGACTGAGCCCGTGGCTAAAACCAGCTCTAATTGCAGCTGCTCAGCGCTGAGACTTTACCCCGAGCAAGTGTCTGTCATGAGAGGCTGTCCTTGTCCTTCTTGTCTTATTTTGCTCCTGGCGTTTCTCTAAGAGAATAATGTCAGTGTCCCAGGAGTGCAGAAACAGATATACTGGAGTCTAAAACTTTATTTCTGGGAGAAAGCCTGTCTGTGGCATTGCCTTACACTGAAATGCCAGGCAGCAAAGTGAAATGGAGGCCGTCACATTCTGAGCAGTTGGGTTTTGTTTTTTTT
>VZUA01094934.1:0-11051 GCA_013401035.1 Horornis vulcanius
ACTTGGAGTTTAAGATTTTAGTATATAGTAATAGATATATATATATAAAGCAATATGGACGATTTAGGGCGCAGGCTAATTTCTTCTTTCACCTTCTTCATGGGTTTGGGTGTAGCTTCTAATTAGGTGAAAAGGTCTGCATTGCAGACCACAGGTGGTTACTTATTAGATTAAAAGTAAAAAAAAAATATAAGTGTCATCTTGTTATTGGGTAACTAGTGCTTAAAAGACCTTGGAAAGAGTTAAAGACAGAGCCATTTTCTACCTTGTTGGTGGAACTCACAACTTGTTAGACTATGCTATAGATAAGAATTAATAAACTGAATCCAAACACAAACACTGCATCTCCCAAGTATTTAATCCTAGCTCTAACAGAAGAAAAAACCCCAACATTTTATAGGACCACAGGGTCAAACCGACCCTGCTCTCTCAGCTCTCCACGTTGCACCACAACTCTCACCCCAAGTGCAATGTCACCAAGTTTTTCCCATCATCAGTGCCATGACTCTGCTTTTAACTCCAAAGCCCAACCTCAGCGTGCAGGGCACATCCAGGCCAGGAAGACAAAGTTCCAGGCAGAACTGGTGCTGACCTCTGTTCCTACCCTTCATCTGTTGAGTTTTCTGGTCCCTATCTTTCACCAGGATCCCCACTACCAACGGACAGTTTGACAGAATGGTTGCAGGCTCAGCAGCTCTGGGACAGACCCAATAATTAGGTGGCCAACAAAAGCAATGCAAACTTTAATAACCAAACAAAAATCCCCACTGCTCCAGCTTCTCCTAAGCAGTGGAAAAGATTTATTTTTGACACAGAAGGAAAAAAAGGAATGTCTTTTACATTCCAAACCGACACAGGGAAGGTCATGGTGATGGGTTTTTTGGGTACAGCTGAAGAGTTTGATGGATACCCAAAGCTTGTGGATACTCATCTGGTTCAGACTGACAACTCTCCCTGAGCACTCTGGAGAGTCACATGATCCCAATGCTATTTTGGGAGACCTCTCTGCCCAATGCACAGCCCTATCAGACCCAAAGTGCTTAACACACTTACATAATTCCTTGACAAAAGGCATGAATTCCTGATTCTGGCTCAGAGGAAGAACGGAGCACTTGAACGGTGCTACAACAGCTGGGAAGCTGAAGTACTGTAGAAAAAAGGAAAAGCACAAGTAAATACAAGATTAATGGTCAGATCAGACTCTTAGGAGGTGAGAATGAGCTCTGACTGAGGCTGGAAGCAGGGTGAGTGTTCTGGGGGAGTCTCTGGCCTACTCCAAGGCATCAGCAAAGACATCTCACACCACTGGAGCAGGACTGGTTTTCTTCAGTCCCCATTCCCCCTTATCTCCTGATAGCTAAATGTAACCTCCCACCAGAACAGGTCTATTAGAGCCCTCCTAAAGAAATTTAACCTCATCTGAATTACAAAAAAATTAAGGGTGGAGGTGTCTTTCCAGGAGATTTAGTATTATGCACAGTCTAAACCAAACTTCCTGTTTGAGACTCCACACACATGGACCATATGCAGCAAAAAGGTTTTTAGAAGCCTTCACAGACACCTTCAGAAAAATAAAATGTGCCAGAAGTGAGGGAAAAATAATAAAATCTTTCCTGGCAATCAGCAAGGTATAAAAGGGACAGAAACAATGCATGTGAGATGTACCACAGTATAAAGCAGCCAAGGCTACAGAGAAAATAAATGGGTACTGAAGGAAGGTAAATCCAGTATTTTATACTTCAGGAGCAGTTTGGGTTCTAAGTCAACTGTGTCCTAACTCTGGGCTCCTGAGCCTTTTTCCTCCAGTCATAAATGTACCACATCCTGTGGCACCCAGGGACACAAAGAAGTACTTTTATTATGTTATATTTCTTTTTTATGAACACAGTTCAGGAACCAGGACCAACAAGCCAGAAGCAGCACCAAATTTCCAGCCAGCTTCCAAATTTCCAGCAATGGCACAGAGCACAACATCTGGGCACGGGCTGGAGGAAGCTCTGTATGTAGCAAACACTTCCCTCTGGCCCCTGCTACAGCAAAGCTTCAGGCCAAGGTTTTAGGGGATGTCCAGAACCAGAGAAGGTTGAATTTCACAGGGGACTGAGCAAACAGCCCATTGTCCATCCTGCTGCACAGAAGTATGATTCTAGGCAAACCAGCAGAAAGAAAGGAAATTGAACACTGAAAATATGCCTTTCCCTGAGTAATGGAACACTGTCAAGTGTGGATCCAGGAGGAGGAATTTCTCACCCCCTTGCCAGTAATCCAGAGAGAGCCTTGTGCACAGGTGGCTCTCTTGTAAAAATGACATATACTCTGTCAAAACCAGCAATTCCACACCTCACCTGGGCTTCCCCATCTGTGCTGGGCACTGTGCAGTGTCATTTTAGCCCTTTCCCTGATGTCAGGGGAAGGCAGGTGCCTGCAGCTGGCCCAGCCTCAGGGGCACTCACCGTTCTCTGCTCGTCTCCTTCCCGGATGCGGAATGTGTGCTCAAACACTGTGTACATGATCCTTCCAATGCCAAACGAGGGCTCAATGACATTTGGGATGATTTCTTCCACTGGAACACAAAATAATACAAATCACCATTAAAAAATATGTTTAGACACAAGAAATAAGATGTGGTTGCTGTTGCTGTCTTTCTGCTCAGAAGTTCCAGTTACATGTAGATGAGTACATTGAAATAAAAGATTAAACATTTCTGCTCTAAATACAAATACCTGAAACAGAAATTCAGACTTAGCTCATGTCCAGGATGTATTTAGGCTGTAGAAAACAGAACAACATAAGGCCCTTTCTCTGGCTTCTCTGAGGAACTAAATCCATGCATTTTGGGAAGTTTCCTTCAAGCCCCATTTCCTGTAACAGGACAAAAGCTCTGTGGAGATGCAGTCACTACTTTCCAAAAGCCTTCCTACTCCTAAATTTCGAGGAAATTACATTTGGCATTTTTCCTATGCTGTGTTACAATATTAACAGAACAATGCCACCAATAAAGTTCATATTTGAGGTGTATCCTGATGATGATCAAACAACAAAGAATCAAATTTACCATGTAATGTTTTCTGAAATCTCTTCACAGTAACCATGTCCTTTGTTAATAGAAAAGTTTTCCCTTCAGTTTCAACAGTGAATTCCCTGCAAAGGAAAAAGAAGTAATTTAAAAGCTACAGCAATAAACAAACAAGTTTTATTTCCTTAATTGCATCATTTTGGTTGACTCTGCGAGTGGGATGGGGAAACCCCAGAGATGAAAGAAACATGCAGCATACCCATTAAAAGAAATTTGCATTAATAATAAAATTACTACATGTACACTAAAAGCAACCATTTTCAGGATCACAGTGAACTTAGCTGTGGTTAACAGCCTGAAGCAAAGTCAATTGGGAAATTCCCAGGATGAAGCCTATACACAAACCAAAGAGAAAAAGGGAGGCACACGAAGCAGGCACTGGACTATCAATAAACCAGGGATATGGCTTGTAACTCATCTATTGAACCATTTCAGGGAGATTCTGGATGGACTAAGTTTCTTCTGCAATAATTTCTCTGCCCATTTTGAGTGCTACTGTTTTTTTCTGCACTTCCACGTTCATAGAGATATGAAAGAAATAAATTTTAGTGCAGGGGAAGAAAGAAAGATGTAAATGTTACCATTCTGTAATGTATTCATTGATCCTACCTTGTACCATTTCAAGCAGGAAATTAAGTTTATTTTTCTGTTACTGCACCATTAGCTTTCTCCTAACACAGACAGCTGTTGGCCTGCTTCAGCCAAATCTGACAACTGTAAAGACTTCTCATATTTTCAGTTCCTGCACATGTTGTTGGAAGGCAGGTCAAAGAAAATCATACAAATTCCTGCCACAGTAAATCAAAGGCTGTAAAAGGTCCTATAACAGCTCAATAAACACTGGAGGACACTCGGGCATGTTTTGCCTCTCATTTAACTATTTTGCTCCATCAGTCACAGAAATATTTATTCACTTTTAAGTCAGTCCTGGTCCACTCTCAAACCAGAGTGGGGAAGCTGGTAAACAATTCCCATTTCACTGACCTGTTTCTCTTCTGAGATGATCCTACTAAAGACAGAAGCTCATTCCCACACAAACAAACATTTATGTGCATACACCCAGAGATATGTTGATGGATGACCAGCAATGCCTGGTGAGAGGGACAGCACTCTAACATCTCAGATGACCCACACAGCCTGCTCTCACAAGGAAACTGGTTTCAGATGAATGCAGCAGCCCTTTGGAGCCCACATCAGGGTGTCAGAGGAAGGTACCACACACACAGAGCCAGCTCACCCTTTCTCATTGAGCAGCTGCTCCATCTCACTGATGTAGCACTCGTCACACATGGAAAGGTATTCCATCACCACCTTGGCATCCTTCTTGTAAGCTTTGCCAATGGCTCCCTTATTTGCCTCAAACTGAACAATGTTCACTGTTCTGTACAAGGCAGTTAAGGAGCTTGTGAGGACAGAAAGCAGGGCCTGGTTCCTTCACTATGTCAAAGTTAATTGCTACACAACACAAAGACATCTTCTCCACTACTGGATGAAGGAACTTCCCTCCAAGAGAGGAAAGGAGTAACAAATGCTCAATTCTTTCCAGGTCATTTCCCAAAGTCATGCTGGCCTGTAGGTTTTCCTGTTAAATATACAGATGTAAGTTGAAATAGAGCTGTGCAGATCTCCAAGACATCTCCCTGTCCAGTCCCTTTCCACTTGAAGAGAAGCTGGTTTATTCTGAAAGGATATAGGTTCTTTGAGATGCTTCTCAGCTACGAGAGGAACTTTGGTGGCGCGGGCATGGCAGGAAAGGTCATAGCAGGAACGATCAGCACAGCCAACGATCTCAATCCAACCCTGAAAAAACAAAACTGGAAGCTTTCACCAACTCACTTTTTTGTCCACTTAACCATCAAATATGTTTATTCACCCTTAAGCCCTTCCTGCTCCCATGACTGTTTTTTCTACATAATTAGCTCTGTTACAATAAGCAGCCCTCCCTCACCAGTTGCTCCCTCATTTGAGTGATTCCATTTGTTTCCAGAGGAAACGATCAGTCATCTACCAGTGCCTGTGTTCAAGGCCAGCTTTTCCACATGGCTTGGCAGAGCACAGCCCTGTGCCAACAGCTCGGGCTGGGGCCAGAGCACACAGTCCTATCACTCACATGCCACAAGCACACAAGGCATCATGTCCTCAGGGCTCTACTTGGCCATGGGACACACAGCAGGGAATCAACCACACTGGAATGGCCAAAAGCCTGGCTTAGGAGCTGCTACAACACAGATCACATGCAAGAGAAGCTCTTAATTCAGTATTTCAGCATGTATGGCAAGGAGGAATCTCAGAACACTGTTCACACTGGATTGGTGAAGCAGCAAATACAACCTCCCTCTGGATTTCCTGACAGACAATTCCATGTAAGACAAGGCTCAGCAGCTGCTTCCCACTCACTGTCACATCAGTGTGGGATGTACAGGCAGCCAGATGTTTGTGTGGTTTTTCCAAGCTGGAGTCATACAGCAGGGTGTCAGAAAAGGTATGCTAACAGAAAAATTCCCTGCACTTGACAGTTGTGGTGTTCCAGGGTATTTTGGAGGATTTTTACAGAAATTAAGCTATTAGGGTGTTACAGCTACTTCTCAGGAAACACAGAATACAGGCTTATGTGGTTGTTCAGTCTGGAGAAGAGAAGGCTCTTCCAGTGCCTAAAGGGGCTCCAAGAGCTGGAGAGGGACTTTGGACAAGGACATGGAGTGACAGCACAAGGGGGAATGGCTTTAAACTGAAAAATGGCAGGTTTAGATTAGACATTAACACCCTGCGAGGGTGGTGAGGCCCAGCACAGGTTACCCAGAGAAGCTGTGGCTGCCCCTGGATCCCTGGAAGTGTTCCAGGCTAGGCTGGATGGAGCTCGGATAGTGGAAGGTGTGTGTGCCCATGGGAAGTGGGTTGGATCTTTAAAATCCCCTAACCCACACCATTGTATGTAGTCAATTTATAGAATGGATTTTAAGCTACTCAGACCACTTCCCTTCTTACAACTGAGTGCTGCAAGCTGATACAAACATTTTTGGTCAGAGTTAAGTAGCAAACCAAAGCATGGTCCAGCTCCCAAGGTGTTTCTTTCACACCCCTGGGTCTGCTGCGCTCAGTCCTGGGTTAGGCTGTTGGACACCCTGCCCTGTGAGCATTGTCCTGATCATGACAAGGCTTGCAAAGTTGAATAATCTTATTTACATGGTGTGGCCCATGCATGTCCAGTTTTGGGCTGCCTGGAAAGATAGGCTGTGAACTTGTGGAAGTCAGCTATGGACATTCAGAGGAAGCCATTCCTTCAGTCACTTCTCCAGGTCTTTTCTATACAAAGACAAATCACTCATCTGAGCTGCAGGTGGTTCGGTTTTTTCCTAATCTTAAGTTTGGTAGGATTTTACTGGCTGCTATTCCTCTAGCATGCTGTAACAAAGTATCACTTAAATCCAACCAACAATACATGAGGTAAATAAAGGCATTCAACAAGGCTTGAATGAAAAAGCTCTTAATGACTCAGCAGGAAGATGATAACAAATCCTCGAGGAATTTTTCTTCCAGCACCAGCTGTCTGAACTGGCAGGAGTGAACTCATTTCTCACAGCATGGAAGAGGGAAAGGAAGAGCAAGCATTCAAGCAGGAAGCAATCTGCCCTGGAATAACACCTCCAGCAAAACAAATCCTTCCCCACTGCTTCTACAGAGGTTGCAATCTTTGGAAAGCACCAAGACTCAGTTTCCTCTATTTTCAGATGAAATTTGACCAGTGAAGCATTCCCAGGCTACTTCAGGCTCCAGCAAAGGAGGCTGGACCTACCAAAGCAGCATGAACAGTTCATAAACTCTGTGCAGGGAGCTGACCTGCCCCTTGGTCCTGGATTCAGAATATTTCAACTGTACTACGTGTGTTCAGACCACCATGGAGCAGGACAGATGCATCAGACTCACAGCCCTAACTTTAAAAAGCCAGAAACAAACCAGATCTGACAGAGGTTCCCCTTGCTGTTTCCACTTTGCCCACTTACATAGGAGGTTTTGGACTCTGCATCCCAACAGTCACAGGCATAATGAGCCATCTCATTCTCCATGTGCTGTCGGAAGCGCAGCTTCTCGGGGGATACGCCAACCTTTGTGAGGAAGAGGTAGATTCTGCCAATGAAGTAACCGAGAACTGAGTTATTGATCACACCCTGCAGGGAGAAAAAGCAGGAAGAAAACACCACATGAATTCCTAAGGAAGCAAAGTCATGATTTGTTGAACTTCTGCAGGCAACCTGACATGTTACAGATAGAACTTGTGGTTAAGTTCAGTCTCCCCTGAAGCTGTTACATCTCTTCAAATTCACCTTCTGCCACTGGCATCATCCCCATCTGAGCACAACAGTGAGTTACTGTCACTGCAGGACTCATCACCCACTGGCTCTGAGGATCACCTACTTGTAAACACCCCACTGTATAAAGCAGTGCAGTCACTGGCATTACAACAGCTGCACCCTACAGTTCACAGCTGCAATACAACAGAGGGATGGTGTTCTTTTTTCTTTTTTTGGCTCTTGTTTTTGGGATTTTTTTGCTTTGTTTATGTTTTTTAAAGGCAGTGTTTTGGTGGTCTTTTGGTTGTTTTTTTTTCATTTGGAGGTTGGAAGACATGGGGTGGAGGAGGTTGGTAAATCAACGCATTCATAATTAGATGAATCAGGTAGTGATTCATTTAATTATGCAAGCCATGTACTCATGGGGGTCAGCAGCTGAATATGAGATTCCCAGATACTGCTTGTATTAATATTCCTCACTGTCCCTCTTCACTAGCTAAGTGTGAAGTTTAGCTTCTAATCCCTATCCCAGCACCACCTGCACTCTTCTGGTAGGGGCCAGGCCTAGATCTCACTCTCACTGATTCACTGAAGAGAATCTACTCATAAATCTGTGAGCAAACCCCAGCTGGCACCAACACAACACAAACTGTGTAAGCCCAGTGCAGGGAGCTGATCCACGCCCTCAGTCCCGGATTCAGAACACTTCAACTGCACTACGTGTGTTCAGACCAACAAGGGACTGGACAGACACATCACTCAGAGCCCTAATTTTAAAGAGCCAGTTTGTAACTTAGCCTTGAGAGCCAAGTTGCAAGGAGCAAGCAGGGGGTGCCTGCAGGGGGAAGGTTACCTGCTGGACAGCGTCTCCCAGCCGCATGACGTGCGCAGACTGCCCGCTGACCTGGGCCTTGGCCGAGTACAGCAGGATGTTGAGATCTGCCACGTTCTGAAACTTGGGGTGGTTTTTCTCACTGGGGTCCACAAAGTGCTCAATTTCTGCCATGGTGAATTCCCTAGTGAAAAGAAACAAACACACATTAAATATTTTATGCATTAGACCCTAATAAACCATTGTGCTTCAGCCTCTCACAGCAAGCCAGTAATTCAAAATCATATGCAGACCCAGCCAAGACAATGGACAGATTGGAACATGAACCAGTCTCATCACTGGATTTAGTTCCATCTTCAAATTCCTAACAAAACTTCCTACAAATTCATCTAGAGCTCTCCAGGCTGTGGTTAACACCACTGTGAATCAGGGCAAAGAACACCACCTTTGGAAGTATTTCCAGAAGTTCTCTAGAGTTTTTCACACTGCTGTGATGCCCATACTAAAAGCAGTTGTTCCTCACAGGGTCTGCTGATTAAATCAGTGGCTTTAACTCATGTCAGAGGTGCCAAAAATAAACAGGTGAGGTGGTAATTTCCTGAAGATAATGATACTGCTGCATACAGCAATGGCATGAATTCTGTTTTAAGAACCTGTCTTTAATATATCTTTACTCAGAGATTGATTCTGAGCCTTCTTGCTTGAAATCACTTTCCACTGAATTAACTCATTATCAAGAACCTTTAAAAAAGCTCTAGGTAATCATTAACTGTAAATCACAGCCATCAGGGTGTAATTTGCTGTGATTGCATAATAACAGTCTCCAATAAATGTGCCACAAGCATATCATTTATATCTGACTGAAAATTATTTCAAAGAGAGAAGTTTTCATTTCCAGATGAGCAAGACAGAACAGGAGGACTGAGGAAATTCCTGAGTTCCCTCTGTGCTAAGGATGCCACGGCTTCTCAGTGATATTTATGGCACCACAACATAATCAACTATCAAGTTTACAACATGTACTGCCTGTGCATGGGAGCTCTTGATCCAAATTATATGGAAGAGACTTCCAATTAGGATAGATCAGTTAAAATACAGAGATTATCCCTAGTGAAAGGCAATAATCACTTTTATCCAAAGACAGAACTGAAAGTAATTTCCAATAACCCTGAGCTTTCCAGCTTGACTGATCTTGTGACACAAAAACTGGTCCTGAGTCAGGTTATCTCCCAACTTCCTCTCTGGAGCAAGTTGTAGAACTGCAGAATCTGCAGGACTGAGACAAGGAAATATTGCTGCAAGGTCAATCACATTTTGATTTCAGTTTCAAAGCTAACTGCATGAATATAATTAAACAAGTTCTCCTGTAGAGAACACATCTACCTTTGACATGATTCTTTTAGATTATGATGGAAGCCAAATTCTGTCAGTGCAACAGCTTCATCTCTAATACAACAACTATTTCAGAGATTCTACTTCTCACAAGCCAATCTTAGAATTCTGTACTTAAAACCTAAACTGTGACTTCATCTGTAAAGACTGAGACTCACCAGGCACATAATCAGGATTCCTCTGGGAAAAAGCACTAAAGTGAAACAATCCTGCACAAACCCTGGAACAAAAGGAAGGTGCCCCCTGCTCCCAGACACCCTCCTGCTGAAAGAGGAAGCTGACAGTACCTCACTCTGATAAGGCCGGAGCGGGGTGAGATTTCATTCCTGAAGGAATTTCCAATCTGGGCAGCAGCAAAAGGCAATTTGCCTTGGTTGAACTCCAGCAGACGTTTGAAGTTGAGAAATATTCCCTGTGCAGTTTCTGGCCTCAGATAGCTGAAAGGAGATGGGGGAGAATAAAATTCAGGAAGATTTAAGGGTGGGGAAAGCAGGGAGAAAGCCACAGCTGCTACAAAACTTACAGGTGAAAGTTTTTTTCTTGAGAATTTTAATTCCAGACAAAAAGTACAATTAAGCAATAGATTGAAGGGGCGAAAACTTCACCTCCTTCCTCAAACAGGTATCCTGAAGTAGGTTTTCTACAGCCATGAAGTCACTGACAATTGGAGACCAGCATTAACTGGCTTTATGGAAACCACTCCAACCAGCACAGCTGGGATCTGTATTTTGGGTGCTTTAAGTATTTTCATGATTCTCCAACTGCCCCTTGTTTTCTCCTGCCTTTGCCCAAGACACCAAGGAATGTTAACCTGCTACAGGAGGCTGGAACTGAGAGGCAGGAGAAGGCTACTCCAGTGATTTCATTTTTATTCCAAGTGATCTCTAAAGCAAGGAGAGTGTGAGCAGAATGAAATTAGCACCTACCCAGGCATGTTTCCTCCAGGCCCAATGGAGGTCTTGAACATCAGATTGAAAGAAACGGGAGGGGACAGGTCATTCCCAGTGACAGGGGACTTCACATTGTAGTTCACAAAGAGATCTGCAAGCTCTTGCTGGCCATAATTGTCCAACTAACAGCAGAACACAAGAGAATTCTTTTAATTACTAGACAAGATAACAGGAATGAATGTCCTCTTTATCTTTTACTGAGCGTGATCCACAGCTCTGAATCACCTGCCCAAAATATTCCCTTCTAACCTAAATTTTCAAGCAAGCTAAAGTCTGAACCAGTGATAGGAGTATACACTTTGCACATATGCAAAACCATTTTAGTAATAGGTCCAGGATTTAGTCATACCACAGGAAGTCTGAGCTGAAGAGTGGGTGTAAAGCACAAGAAAAGTCATTGGGACTGCACCACCACCCACCAGAACAGATTCTTTTGAACAGATTCAGCTAAAACATGGGGAGGTTGGTGTTGGAAGCAAAAAAAAAATAAATAAAAAATACAGCAATGAGAG
>VZUA01094934.1:11104-21555 GCA_013401035.1 Horornis vulcanius
AAAAAAAAAAAATAAAAAATACAGCAATGAGAGAGAAGAAAGCTAACATTTCTACAGGGCTCTGTTTGCATTTATTTCTCTTTCTTCTGCTGCTTGAAACACAATATTTAAGCTATGCATTAGATGCCCTTTTTGAGCAGTTCTGCATTTTCTAGTTGTCATGATCTTTCACATACCAGGAAAAATATCCAAAGACAGGATATAAAAATACTCTATTAATAGAGAGATTTCCCTAAAGGATGGTCAAAGTTCAGTGTTGTAGTGTGGAAAACCCAGTGACAGCTGCTGAGTGATGCAAAACACTGACAAAAAAAGTTTCTCTTTCTGGAAGGAAACATTCATTGAATGCATGGCTTTGGAAGCATTTATCCTAGAAGTCATGAGAACAAACACTGAAAACAAAGAAAAACAACAAAAAAAAGGCAAATGTTTGTACAGTTGTTCAGGAATGTCAGCCTGAGCACCAATTATTCTCATGGTAAACACAGGAAAAATCTTTGCAGGGTGCCAGAGATAGAGGAACAGATCTCCACTGCTTCAAAGCTGAGACAATTTCAGAACAAAGTAAATCAGTGCTGAGCTGACTCAAAAAAAACCTGACAAAACTTGTGATCCATCTCTGTTCCTTTGTATGACAATCCCACAGAAGGAACAGACAAATGGACAAGCTCTTTGCCAGGGTATGAAGTGAAACAGAACAGACCAACTCCAAGACTGAGCTTCAGCCCTATCAACCCAACACTCAAGAGATTCATTAATATAATAGCAGTAACTCTCCAAAACAGGGAGGGAGATGTGATTCACCAGCAAGCTCAGAGTATTTATTAACCATTAAATTTTCAGAATTTGAGAGCATCTCTGGGGTGAACACTTCTGAGCATCTTCAGGAACAGAAAAGGGCCACTGCCTCTGGACTCTATTACACACTCCTCTCCCTGAAGCAGCCACCTCCCCATGCAGCACCCACCTGTGTTAGAACATTTTCCATTTCTGCCTTCTTCTCTGCTGTGCACTTCTTGTCAGACATCAGTTTCTGCAGGTGAGCTGTAAGAAAATTGGTCCTGAGTTTATATTGCAACTCCATCACTGACCTCAGTATAAAACAGCTCAGGAGGATCCCCCAGCATGAGTTAAGTGATGTTCACAACTTGTCCTGACAGTGTCCACCAGGGTTAATTCCAGTCGTGTCCTCAGGGCAGTGGTGACCTACAGTTCACTGTACTAGTGTGCCACAGGAAAAACAACACATTCTTACCCTGTTCCTTTGCAATATTATTGCTCTAAACCCAAGCAATGGCTTTGTGATCCTTTTCTTGCTTTCTATTACACAGACTAGAAATGAAATGTCTGATTCCAAGCAGCAAGGCTGGTTTTATTCACAGAGGCAGGTACAGAGCTGGTACAGTGGGGCAGGACTGCATTCCACGTTACAGCACAACATCCTCCCTGACACACAAAGGCACACGGTGATGCCAGGATTTCCCACTCCTGTTTGAAAAAAGCCATTTGAGTTTTTAGTCAGTAACAGCTCAGTTTGGCAGTAACAGCAGGTGGCTGTTCACAGGGAGGGGCTGCAGAACACAGGGACACACTTGTTGATGAGGCTGCTCAGCAGAGGTTGGATGGGCTTCTTTTGAAGTTGTTTTGGTTTTTTTTTAATTAAAAAAAATCCTAATGAATATCATGAAAACTGCTTTAATGCCAATATAGATCGTTCTGCATACTTGATATTCAAGGAAAAGGCTCAAAAAAGAGAGAGCACAACTCACTTAAGCAGAGTGGAACAATCCTTCCATTCACAGTGGAGCTGTGCATGAGAAAGTTTTCAAAGAGGCTGCTTACCTCTGAGATTCCTTCATGTGATCTTCTTGATTTGTTTTTCCAAACAAATTTTAATAACCAGGAAGAAATGTGAGGATTTTGCAAATCTAAGAAATGAGGTCTATTTCTAAGGTACACATGAAAGTCATCCACTGCCATGTAATTGACCTCTCATAGGAAAAACATACTCTGACCCCTCACAGCATCAATGAATTGTTTCTCAGTACTTAAAAAGGCAATTGAAATTCAAGATAACTAAGACCAGAATGCAGGGAAGTACAGGAATCTTGTTATATAAGGAAACTTTGGCTTAGACAACACTTTCACAGCCTGATGACACTGGATTTTATAAAAAGGGACACAACCTGTGTTTTCACCAGAGACCCTGAACCTCGTTTAAGACACTAACAGAACCTACAGGATTTTTGGTATGGTATGATTAATGAGCTGCAAACATAAGTATGAAAGACTGGTTACCCAGCAGCCTTTCCTTGAGAAAGGTTCTCTTTTCCAGTGCTTGTACCACTGCAAGAAATCCCCAGGCCCACCTAGCTTGGAACAAAATCAAACCTTTTAAGAGATGATCGGCACGAAAACATTCCCCGTTTTTCACATCTTTCACCATGAAGTCAGCAAACTTGTCTACATGACCAGAAGTCCTAGAAGAGATGAAACAAAACAAGGAATGTGACAGCTGCCACCAGACAGCCCCAGGTCTGTGTGATCCCAGTGGACAGATCTTTATCAAAGTGAAATCCTTCAAAAACTGCAGGCTCACTCCTGCTTCAGATTACAGAGTCACGTTAAGCAGCAACACCCCTCAGCAAATATGATCTGTGGGGAGTATCAATACATCTAAACCCTAAAATGTGTCACAAAGATGACACTTAATGTCTTCAGGAACTGCATGATGATCAAAACCAGACATAGCTGCAGTAGTGAGGAGTAACCAGTAATTTAGGTGGAGATATTCCCAGTATTTTATATCTCAGCTGCATGAAAGCTTCTGCCCTTTTTCCTGTCTTCTTAATCTTTCAGAAAAAGGAATAAAGACAATTTCTTTCCTAATGGGACTGCTAGGAGGCTTTGAACTATCAAACATGAGTGCCACTGCTTTCCTTGACTTACAGAACAACACCTTCTCACACTGACCTGTGCATTGGTACCTAATTATGGCATGAAATTGGGTGACCCAGACTCAAGATCCCTATGGGCAATTTTACAGAACACTGTAAAAAGCACCTATGACCAGAAATTACATGCTGCAGGTAAAAAACCAAAAGGACCCATATTTACTTTAAAACTGGCTCAGGTGTGAGCATGGTGCAGTCAATCTCCAGGATTTGCTCTTCCTGAATAAAGTGATGTCTCCATGCTTGGATGATGTTGTTCTTCAAAGCACACCCAACAGGCCCAAAGTCATACAAACCACTGACTCCTGCCAAGAGGAAAAGGTGAAAAAAAGAAGTGAGAGATTGTACAAAGCTGCACTGTTTGGAGGAGATGTCTTCCCTTCTCAGCATTTCCATCAGTTGGTCTCATTTTATGAGCATGAAGCACAGTTCAGCTGCAGAACACTGAGCGATCAGATAGTGACAGAATCTAAAACTGATAAAACTCCTCCAACCAACAACTCTAAAAACCACATTCCCTCCACCAGTGGATTCTGTTTTGTGGAAAGTTTTGTGGGAGCAATCTATGTGAAGGAGGAATCTGAATACAGAAGTGATCATGCATGAGCTGAAGCAGTGTTATTGTCAGTAATAAAAACACATATCTGCAATACATCAGTGTAGCTGCAAGATTTTTTAAAAAAGCCAATAAAACAACTCAGAGTGTTCAATTTAGCATCTAAGGTGAAAGCCTAGTAACCATAGAGGCACTGTGCTGCCTCCTGAGATGCTCACATCAGCCATCTGAAGAGGTTTAACAGCCGTATTTATTCACCTGTGCCATTAAGTTCATTGGCAAAGTTCACTGAGGGAACAGGTTCTAAAGTTCACAGTGGCTTTAAGCACCACTGGTCCCCTTGTGGGCCATTCACTTAAGAGCTGGACTCCACGATCCTTCTGGGACCCTTAGAGCTCAGAATATTCTGTGATTGATTTGCCAAGAGAAGCTCAGGTAGAGAAGAATGGTTATAAATAAGCTGATGATCTCCTTAAGCCCTGAACACCCTACCCTCAGCAAAGAAGCCATCTTCTNAGCTGGACTCCACGATCCTTCTGGGACCCTTCGAGCTCAGAATATTCTGTGATTGATTTGCCAAGAGAAGCTCAGGTAGAGATGAATGGTTATAAATAAGCTGATGATCTCCTTAAGCCCTGAACACCCTACCCTCAGCAAAGAAGCCATCTTCTACCAATGTAATGCTCAGGACATGCATCCTACAGTCCAGTCATTTCCATTCAGAGAGCACAAGACAAAAATTGAGCCCCATCCCAACCCAAACACTTCAGGAAGGGGGAATTTCTGAAAGGCTCACAGACTCAAGCAGGAAAGTTTAAAGCAAACTTAAAAAAAAAAAATCTTGTAAGCCACATTAATATAACATTGTTAGAGTGCAGCATTTCACCCAGTTAGACCAGAACACTAGCCTAAAGGGATTAAAATGTACATTTCTTCAAACCCATACCTCCATAAATAGAAAAGGCTTGGTCATAGAAAAACCTCCTTTTGAGAGTGTCTTCCATCTTAACTCTGTCCACAATGTCATCTTTGGGCTGTAAGGCCAGCTCCTGTAAGTCAGGCAAAACAAAACCAGTTAATAGCTCCTGATTCTGGCAAGAGGAGAAATCCTCTTCACTCACCACTGCAAAGACAACTTTGAAGAAAAGTTATCCTGTCAACATCCTCATTTTCCAAAGAGGAATCTTGCCACTGAGATTCAAGTGCTCAATTATAAACATCCTTGTCTGAATGCAGCATTTCAAACACTTGAGGTAGACTCATGACCTAACTTTCCCTGAGTGAGTTATCCTCAGCTTTCTTCACAATCACTGCAAAAAAAGCAAATTTCCAAAGCAATTCTGACCTTCTTCCCTCTCCTGACTATGAAAAGAGCTTCAAGTGACCATCTCAGACTACACACATCTAACCATTGGCATATATAAACCTTTCAGTAAGGCATTCCACACATAAAAGAATTTTGACTATGAAGATTACAAGGACCATCATCTTTGTGCTCTGCCAAAGGGATGATTTTAGGTATTTGTGCAAGGAAAATCTATTTCTAAAATTTAGGTCTGCAATCAGGAAACTTGGGAGTGCCATAATGCCCTGACAAGATACTGTGAAAATGTTTAAGTGCAGACTCACTATTTTATCTGAAAACCTGTGATTTTTGCAATCTAATCCATTAGTGAGGTCAACAGACTTCAAAGATTTCCTTCAAGGAAGCTGTTTTGATAATTAAGGCAGACTTAAGCCTAGAAGTTCAATAAATTCAGAGCCTCCTAAGTGTCTCAGACTGATTTTGAAAAGCCTTTGGGTAACAAAAAGTATTGTGTGTCCATTTATTTAAGCTTCTCCTTCTCTATCATCTATAATGACAAATAAACCTGGTCTAATTTGAAATGTACTGTACTCTGTGTACTCCACCCTGCTCAAAGCTTCAAATTCAGAACTGCTCTGACATCTTCAAGTAGGAACCACAGGGCTTGAAAACCACCACTGCTGCCTTCCCCAAAAGCTGGAAGGGACTGTGATCCTTGCTGGGAACAGCATCAGGAGAGAAACACTCCCAGTACTGGAGTGCTGCACTCCCAAGGGCAGATGCTGTGTTTGCAAGGTCACCTTTGCACTGACAGCCCACACAAATTGTGTAAGTGCTAAGAAACCTCCCCACTGCACCCTCCAACACAGAGGTGGGGCTCACAGAGATACCAGAACTCCAAACCTGCCTGGGGACATCCACAGGGACTCCATGACTCCTCACCTGCCTGCTGACATCCACAGGGACTCCAGGACTCCTCACCCGCCTGGGGACATCCACAGGGACTCCAGGACTCCCCACCTGCCTGGGGACATCCACAGGGACTCCAGGACTCCCCACCTGCCTGCTGACATCCCCCCAAGCTTCTGAGGGTTGGTACCCAAAACTGGGAAAACATCTAGATAGTATTTCCTCCAGGATGACCTAGTTATCAACGCAGGTTTCATGCAATGGTTTCAAAGCCCAGTCCCTATGCTGAATGCTCAGTAAAAATGACATTTTCTTCTGTTCAATATATGTAAACAGGCAGCCACAAGGCCAGACCTGGCAGAGAGCAGCACCTGCACCTGTTCATCCCACGTGACTCTGTAGGACAAACAGAGTCAATGGATTTCAGTTCAGGTGAACTCACATTCTCACAGTCAGGCAGCTGTAAGAAGTGCTGTAAGTGTATTTACTCATTAATTCATTTATTTTTAAGAGTACCACCCAGGCACAACTACAATGATGTTTACATGGAAT
This sequence comes from Horornis vulcanius, assembly GCA_013401035.1. Classification (NCBI taxonomy): domain Eukaryota; kingdom Metazoa; phylum Chordata; class Aves; order Passeriformes; family Scotocercidae; genus Horornis; species Horornis vulcanius. The sequence goes on from VZUA01094934.1 coordinate 17,382, forward strand.
AGAAATCAGAAATAACCCGGGTCAATGTGCACAACTGACTGTTTTTAAGCTTCAAGAGTTTCTTTTTGTTGTTTCAGTCTGGGAAGCAGAGGGAAGTTCACAGGATAAGAAAGTGTATTTTACTTCTTTATTGATCTGAAGACATTAAGCTTCAAGTTCCATCATTTAATTTGCACAAAGACTTTTCAGAGCATGGCTGCATTTACAGAAGGGGACACAATTTCACCTCTAAGGCTGAGAAGAACTACAGGTTATTTGAAACATCTACAAAAACTTTGTTACTGTTGCAAAATGGGTGGTTTCTAAAGAAACACATTCTAGGACAGGCAGGGAATTTCAAGGCACCAAGAATCTGAAAATTCACCACAGTGAACAGCATGTGCTCTCACTCTGCAGACAAAAGATCTATATAGCAAACAAAGATTAATGAATATACACTCAATTTCAGCTTTAATTATTGGGCAACCTGAACTCATATGTATTTGTTTCCACACTGATTTAATGCTAAAAGAAATTAGTGTAACAGGTAAAGAATGAAATTGCCACTAGCTGGAAACCTGTAAAAACTACTTCAGAAGAGATTCAGTCTAGGACTGCTTAGACCAAACCTGCAAGAATTAAGAGGAGATTTTAAGGCTTTTCAGACAAAACTGCAGAGCTCAGAATTTAATTTCCAGACTCACCTTTGCTTCTAGGACCCTCTTGCGAGCTTTGAGCTCTGCTACAGCTCTGTCTATGTCCACCTGGGGAGCTTTCTCTTCCTTCAGCTTCCTCACCAGCTCTCCCTAGGGGAAAAAGAACATCACAGATTCGTTCTTTGCCACAGATGAGAGCTCTCCTTCTTCCAGCCCCCCTGGCAATCCAAAAGGAGATTTCTGTGCAGCCTGCACACAGGTCTCCAGAGGCTGCAGGTGAGAGTCAGCAGAGCAGACTTTTTTAGAGGATTTCACCCACCCCACACAACTGCTAGATCACAGACCTGCTATTCAACATCCATGTGTAATTATATTCCTCTATGTACATCACATTTCCACAAATTCCTGGTTTCTGTCTTTGAGGATGCACTAAGTGGATTCTCAGATGGTGAACACAGGCTTTGTGCCCTCCCTCTCCTTCTACAAGGCTTCTCTTCCTTCCACCCCTTCCCTTTTCTTCAAAGGTTATGGCCATTTCAGACTTCTTTTCCTCTGTTCTACCTGATCAAAACTGGCCAGTAAGCACATAAACTTTCAGCAGAAAGTCTCACAAGACAGATATTTGCAGCCCAATGTCTAAGCAAAGAAAATGTTGCATTTTGAGTAAAAACTGTTATTATTTTTAAAACCTGTTCAGTAACTTTGAGATAGAACAAAGTCAACAACAAAAAATAAAAATGCCTTAAAAAAAAACAAACCCAAAGCCTAAATATTTCAGAGCAGTAAAACCCTGCAGTGGGCTTACAGGAGGCCTTGACCTGAATCCACAAAGGTCTCAATGCCCTGTGGGGATGATTCTCCCCTTTCAGTCCAGGGAAGTGCTTAATCCCTAGACACCCAAAAGGGTTCTTTTATGAACATGATCCTCAGCTGTCAAGCCCAGCTTGCTCCTGGAGATAAATGAACTAAAAGTCTTCTTTTCAGTCTACTCTTCTTCACCAAAACCAAGATCTAGCTTGAATTGCTAAGAAGGACAAAGGTGCTGGAGGAAAAAACCACAGAGATGTTGAAGCTGCCCCAAGTGGGATGTTCTAAAAATGGGATGCTCCAAGGCCAGCATTCTTCTTGCACCTTGCATTTCTTGAAGAAAAAAGAAAAAATAAAAAAAAAAAAAAAAGGAAAAAGCTCCTATAATCCACAGAGATGAAAAGATTTCCACAACACCAATTTTTTTTCCTAAATTCTGAACTTTCCTGACATAAACATTACAGGTAACTGAGAAAGCAAAGAAAAGAGAATGCACAGATTGCCATTCTGTAATCAGATTAGAAAAGATAGAAGTGTTCCAGAGACTGAGGGTTTCAAAGGTTCATTTTATTAATAAAAGGAAGTCTTCAATGACTGCATTGAAACACACGCAAGGAGAAGAAGGAAAAATAAGAATCCTGTCAGGATTAACCCCATCAGCTACATGAACAGAATAAATCTGCTGTTTCTTTCCTGTTAACTACTTAAACCAAAACGTGAAAGTTTCACTCTGGGGCTGAGGACTGCAACTGCCATTCCTGGGTAACGTGGCAGAGGGAGGGATCTGATCTGGTGGTTTTTTCTTTTAAAGTAGTAAGTCAAAATTGCCTTTGTTGAGCCAGGGGGGTCGGCAGTGGAAAAACATCAAGGCAGCAGCAAAACAGCTCCTGCTGACTCAACAGAGCCCTCACCCTGCTCACTGCTGAGCATCCAAACGCAGCACACAGCAACTCTTTGTCTTGACCTATAAGTAAGAGTGCTCAGACATACGCAAGGAGAAGGAAAAAAGAAAAAAAACAAACACAACTGAAGCAAATAATTACGCCTGCTGACAGGACTCAATCTAATTAAAGCTCCGATCTCGAGCCCTGCCCAAGAGGAGGAGTGCACAGCAGCACTCGATGTGGCAAATTTTGCTGCAGCTTTGTCCCACAGACCAGCAAAGCAGGGAGGGATCCACCCCTGGATCACGGCAGCTTATTGCATCAGGCACTGCTGCAGGAAGATAGGCTGCTCCCTCTCCATAGGCTGAGTCCCTTAGGTTTAATTAAACCACTTCTCCTGGAGCTGCCAGACACAGACTCCTGCATCCAGAAGCATCAACCACCCCGATCTTTGTTATCCCCTCCCTCTCCTCCTGTGCAAATATCTCTGGGAATTACTACGGCCAGTTGTACAACACAATATGTGTGGCCCCAGCTGGACATTTTTTTCCCCTTGGTGCCCCACATCCCAGCTTCAATCCCTGAAAAGAAGGGGTGCGTTGGTACTCACAGGTAAATGACAGCACCCAGGATTTTAAACTAAATAAATTGGCTGGTTCTAGAGATCATTGCTTTATTTACAAGCAGCTCTCTTGCCAAGGCATTATGCTGTACAGTGATTCATAATAAAAACTCACTGAAGTGCTGGCATAATTAGAGGGCCATAAATCCACTCATTTAATGGGGAAACACACGCACAAATCTGTGAATACAAGGGACACACACATAGCTCTGTGTGCAGCTAAGGAGAATAATATGGATTCAGCCACTTAAAGGAGGCACATGGGGGACACACAGGCACAGGTCTGGCAGGTGGCGAAGAGAGGAAAAGGAACTCCACAAGATCCATTACCGTACACAGCCAGAGTGCCAAGGTTTCTTTAGGAAACGAAAAAAAACCCAAATCCTTCTCAGGTAAGGATGATAGAGGTAAAAGGAGGGAGATGGGAAGAGAATGCGATGCAGCCCCAGCTGAAAGGACACATCACCCACCTAGATTAATCAGAATGATGAAATGGAAAATATGCAAAGGAATTACCATCCCTTACTGCATCAGGCAAATATGCAACTCCAAAGAACGTCATTCACCTCCGAAACGCGGCACAAACTCAGCTCCAAGGGGACATCACAGCGTGACCCCAAAGGGACAAGGGAACATACGGGGGGGCTGCTTTACACGAGAGACACGAGAAGGGGCCCTAAGGCAGGGCACAGGGAGCGCCAGCCCGGGCACAGCCAGCCCCAGAGGGGACACCCAGGTAGGCTGACGCACAGATCCAGCCCTGCCAGGCAGCTCCAGAGGGCGGAGAGCCATGGGGGGAACCCCACACGCGATACCCTCCCGCACCGCCTGTGTCCGGAGGGCCACCCGCACCCGCGGGCCGGCGCTGGGCAGGGACCTCGGGAACACCCGTGGGGACACCCGGGGGGCCCCTCGAGGCCCCGCAGTGCCCGGAGCCGGAGCCGCCGCAGCGCCCGGAGGATGCGCCAAGACCCCTCCGCAGGACGGGCAACCCCCGGGGGGAGCCGGGGGCACCTCCCACAGACCGCCCGACCCCCGGGCGACACCCCCGAGCCCCTGCGGCGGGGCGCGGGCCGGGGCGCGTTACCTGCTGCCGCACCGCGTTCCGGAGCGGCGCCAGCAGCGCCTCGGCCTGAGGGCCGTCCATGGCGGGGGGGGCGGCGGAGCGGAGCGGGCGGGCGAGGCGGCGCAGCAGGGCGGGCAGGACGCTACGGGGAAGCGGCATG
>VZUA01094935.1:0-10101 GCA_013401035.1 Horornis vulcanius
TTAGAATCCTATCCATGCAAAATGTAATATGCTAGACATGTATTTCCTCTAGCGTCAGAGGTAAACAGTATTATCCTACTTTAAATATTTGTTTTTTAACTCTTTCCACAGTACTGATCATGGAAAGACCTCTTAAATATAGATTAATTTAGTACAACCTTCTCTGATATCTATGTGTGTTTTGAGCTTCAAGACACCAAGAGAACAAGAACTGCAAGTATCTTAAGAGACAACAAAAGCCATCTTTTACAGCAAACTACTCGTATTAAACGAAATGTGCATCAAGGTGCTCTTTTTGATGGATGAGTCACTTCCACAGTGTCTCTTGGTGCTCAGCTGTGTAACAGTGTTTTTTTTTCATGAGTCCATACCCACTAGTCATGATTTGTAGATCGTTTTCTGTCTCTCTGACAAGAGATAGATCTTAGATCCTTGGTCCCATTTAACCAGTCTTCCCTCAAGACCACCTTCACCTGAAAGACTCTGTCTGTTCAACATCTAGCATGTGAACAGCATGTCAAGAGAGTTATTTCTGCCCCTCTTGCCCTAGTGAAACCCAGCCTGGAGAGCTGCATCTAGCCTGGAGCCCCAAACATAGGAAGGATGTAGACCTGTAGGAGTGAGTCCAGAGGAGGGTCAGGAACGTGAGCAGAGGTCTGGAGCACCTCTCCTATGAGAACTACCTGATATAGTTGGGATTGTTCAGTCTGGAGAAGAGACTTTATGGCATCTTTCCAGTACCTGAAGAGGGCATTCAAGAGAGCAAGAGAGGGACTTTTTACATGTAGTGATAGGACAAGGGGGAATGGCTTCAAATTGACAAATTTAGAATAGATATTAGGAAAATGTTCTTTACTGTGAGGGTGATGAGGCACTGGAACAGGTTGTTTTGAGAAGCTGTGGATGCCCCATCCCTCGCAGTGACCAAAGCCAGGTGGACAGGGCTTTGAACCATCTGGTCTGGTGGAGGTTGTCCCTGTTCATGACAGGGATGTTGGAACTAAATGGTCTTTAAGGTTCCTTCCAACCCAAATCATTCTATGACTCTGTGATTCTGTTTGTCTGATCAAACAGCATGTAGGAAGGTCCAGATGTAGCTACCCAAGAAAGCAGCCAGATCACAGCTTCTGTCTACATATATTTAATCAAATCTTCAAACACTGCATCCTGTACTTTCCCATTAGTTAAAATGCTTCATTTCATTAAGCACACAGTTGACCCTCAGTCATCACCAGCAGTTTGTGTTCACCTTAAACCATGTGTCTTCAATTGCTGTATTTGGCCGCTTCCAGCCTCCATATCCCCCGTGCACAATACTGCAGGCATCTCGCACAGAGCTCTCATTTTTCTGACAAGGTCTCAGTCGTTGGCCTGCTATCTGCCTGCTCCCCAGTTGCACTCCTGACAGTCATGCTCCATTACCTCATCCATATTGCTGTAATAATTAGCCTTCCTGTTTACAGGCACGCGCAGCATTGCTACAACATGTACACATCTCAAGAAAAATTCCAGGCAAGTAAAACCAGAACATATCCAAACCTAAGGCACAAGCAAGAATACAATAATCATTTGACCTCTTGTATTGGATAATGCACCTCTATCAGCAAAGATAACTTTATTTTGTGTTTCACATTCACGACATGATCCTAAGGAAACACATTTATTAACTTGTTTATTTATAAAAAAATATGCTTTTACATGAGTTGAATTTTCCCTTTGTTTTCTTCAGTTTATTCTAACAGCAGTATATCAGAACACAGAATTTGAAAGAGCATCCTGAAGGATCATTGTATCCGGTCCCCTCCTCTTGCAGGCAGCGCCTCATACTATTCCTTCCACGAAGTATCCAGCTCAGTCTCAGACATGGATTTTTGCCCCCCACCTTCTGTCAGAAAGCTATTTCAGAACCTCATACTTCTCATGGTTGGGAATCCAATTTGCATCTTCACATTATTTATGGCTTTTTAATAACCATTTGTTCACAGAAGTGACTCTGTTGTCACTTCTCTCAGATTTGTCCCTCTCCTTGGGAACAAACACTCTTGAGTATTGACATGCTAATGTTCCACCGTGTTTTTATTTTGTTTGGCTAAAGAAAAAATATCATTTTATGACATTGTTTAAGCAAAAATGTCTTTTATGTCCTCTACATTGGCATCAGGCTCCTCGTTCCACTCATCACCCCTTTTGTGACTGTCCCAGTATGACTTCATCTTTCCAGAGGAAAGACTGCAAATTTACCTTTTTTTTTTTTTTTCTTTCCCAGCTACCTTCACCTTTTTCAAGCCACCATAGCGGAACTGAACGGTCTAAATATTCTCCATGAGATCCTGGCTTTCAGAGGTCATTAGCAAAACCCTACTGGACTTACAGAAGGGAAACAATTTTACATTCTGAATTCTGATCAGTGGCTTCAGCTTCCTCCCACCACCCAGATCATGACACACAAAGAATAACCTTCCATAATCATGCACAAAACCCCAGAAGTTCAGCGCATAAACATTAATTCATCCTTGCACCCCATTCACCTTCCTGAGCTCTTACATCTTTGAAAGACTTCTTCAAATCAGTTCACCTTCAGTTGGTGAAAAAAACCTGCAGTATAAAGCAGATGAAAGCTTCAGTCAAGAAACACTGGAGGGTGTTTGAGCTTGTGCTTCTGCTCCACAGGAAAACACAATTAAAGCTGATCCATTTGCTTCTGGATTACAGTTCCATAAGAACCCCCTTGGAAATTTCATTGCAGAAACAGTTCCACAGAAAACATTAACCAGAATTTTCTTCCTCTGGCAAATTTCATTTAATGCAGATTCTCTACTCCCCATGTCTAAAGAAATTCCTTCAGTTTTCACATGCCCTTAAATGATACTTGAATAAAACCAGTAAATTGGCTTTCAAGCAAACAGTCTGTGTGGGCTGTTAGACTGCAGCAAATTGGCCTTTCTAAAAACCCCAACACACACAGTGGGTTTTATCACCAATTAAATACAGTACTTGAGCCACGACTGGACATTTAGCTTGGAAAAAATAGTACCTTTGCCAGCACTGTGAGAAGAAATAAACGGGAGACCTCTGTAGAGCTTTCAGATTTGTGCAGCAGTTCCCTACACTACTTACTAGAAATCGTTACAGACAGGGAAAGATTATAGGTCCATCCGTGTTAGCCTTTTAGTTCAGATCAAGAGTGCCCTTTTGAAGTGAACCTCCCAATTTTTCCCCCTTACCACATTTTGGTTCACATGGCTGAGCAGTCCTGTAGAACACAAGCTGGGTGTCTTTCAAATAAAACTTACCTGTTAAGAAGCTTTCCACAACTGCCCGTAGGGCACTCCAGTCACTGACAGAGGTGGACCCTACAGGACAAGACTAATCCCAAGCATATCCCCATGAAATGTGTGTATCTTGCCTGCTGATTCTTTTCCTCTGCAGAGCCACCACTATTATTCCACTGTACCTACTGATGCAGGTGGGCAGCCCAGGTCAGCCCAGATGTCATGCTCCTCAAGTGTTTCCTTCTCCTGCTTCTTCCATCTCAGCTTCATTGCCACAAATGTCCAGAAATTTTGGGGCTGGAATTCAGCTAGTCCTCAAAACATTTGGGTTTTTCTTCAAACGCATCTGTGCCTGTAAAGACAGCAAAACAGGGCTAAAAGTACTGTATGGATTGTAATGTGGCATTTCTGCTGCATGTAAAGTGAAGCAGACCCTTTTGAAGTTTGAGCAATTCTCCTTGCACATCTGAAAAGGAATAAACACAAAGCAATTAACCAGAAATAACTAATATCCCTCAAACTGTTTGGCTAGAAAGAATCACAATACACAGTGAAGTTGGAGATGCATAAGCCTGCTCATCTTCTAGCCCTAGATGAAAAATATATGGCCATGCAGCACTTAAGATCAGCCTGAAGCCTTCAAATGCTGAAAGACTGTGTATTTAAGCCCACCAAGTCCCTTCTGGACATCTCTGAGCACCCATTTGGCTCGTGCTGTGTTACTTTTTTTACCACAAGGCTCAGAGGGATGAATATACATTCTGGCAGCTGTAACACCACAGCAGGGACACTTCTATCAGAGCTCAGTGAGAGGCAGTTTTTGGGGTGAAGCACTGCAGGAGCTTAGAAGTACATAGCAAAAAGCAACAGCTGGGCACAAGCCACACAGCCTGATAAGCCTTACAAGAAAGACTCAGAAAGGCAGCATTATAAGGCACTTTTAATACCAAACTTTGTGCAAACTAAAAGCAGAAGGGCTTATTCATTTAAGCAAGGGAATACAAATATAACTACATATAAGCAGCTCACCCATCCCATCCTGTCAGACACAGAGAAACGAGAGCTACATGCATCTATCCCCTGCCAAGAACAGTCTCCAAGGAGAGATTACCATGTGCTATCATTCTGAAATGCATTAATTTGATCAAGGGAAGTTATTAATAGTGGCCAACTTCTTCAGCAAATTTCAACCTAATTTATTGCCAGTATATTATCTACAAACATCTATAAATTCCAAACTAGTGATGGCTCTGTAACTCTTGATAACATTAGAGCTGCAGACAGAGCCTTGAGGATATGAGCAGCCCTTTTGTCCCATTCTGACCTCTCCTGGTGACACTCCTACCTCTGCCTATGGCCCAAGACCCTATTTTACCCCATGTCCTAATGTGTAGCAATGCCAGCCTTCAGCTCCACACAGCCCTGAACTGCCTGGCCATGGGACCTGCTGATCCTGTCCCCCACATGTGGCGTGGGCTGATGTCCCAGATTGGGCTCAGCCTATTCTCATGCCCATCTCCAGACTGGAGCCCCCATGATGCCCCAGTTCCAGTGAGCAGCTGCTCATCCAGCACTGGTCACTCAGGATCAGGGACTTGCTCCGGATGGTTCCTACAGATGATTTCTGCTCCCTCTCTGCCCTCCATAAATACCACTGCTGTAAGTGCATTTGCTAATAGATCTTTGCAAGATTACTCCCACAGCAAGGCCATGTGCCCCTTTGTGTGGCATGTGACCACCTTTCTTAAAATAGCTCCATTAAGAATAAATGAAGAAATTTATTCACAAAAGATTGAAAACGCAAAGGAAAATATGACAAGTAAAATTTAGGGTGCTGGGCCAAATCAAATATCATCCAGTTGAAAATAAGTATCTAAAAAATGAAAAAACAAAATGTCTCTCTATCTTCTCAGAAGCCACTGTATAAGGACAAGGGAGAGAGGAAAACTTTCCACAAATGAAATTTGAATGTCAGTCTGAGAAACCTGTAGAAAATTGGATACTTCTATTGCCTCTGTTCAGCCTGAGCAAACCTGGGAACAGTCTAACTATCCAAGAAGTGCTGCCAAAAAATGAGAATTAATTCCTTTTAAATTGTCATCCTAAATTCAACACACCTCATTTAAAAAGCACCCGTCAGTTCTGAAAAATCTTGGTTTTCATCTGAGAACTTAGCAATAGTAAGACATAGGGAACACAAGCAAAGTTAACACCTGGGTGGCAGAATCATTAATTCAGTGATTTTTATTTTTTTTATGGGTGTCTAACCTTTTGTCTACTAATATGCCATGAGGGTTGCCATGGGCAGTTCCAGGACTTGGTGAGACTCAGGCAGGGACACCGAGTACTGTTACTAAAAAGATGTCTCAGTAAAGGTGGTAAATTTGTTTTTATTTGGAATAAAAGGCAGGATGTCTGCCAGAGTCTGCACATTAGATTGGTGAAAAAGCAAAGATTTCTACAAAGTCTGCAGTAGGATGAACTCCAAGAAAATATATAGCAGGATAAAATTATCAAGTACGGTAAGCGGTGAAACAGATGAACACATTAAAAGACTTTTTGGGAATCTAAGCTCAGCTGGGAGCTGTATTTAATTCCCTTCTATAATTTATATTTAGCCAATGTTCTTCATAATTCTGCTGCTGTAATTACTGCATGCAATCGAGGAAAAATTACTGAAGGTAGGTCTTCATGAGAAGACATTTCTAAACATCTGAGTATCAAAGCAACAGTGAAAGAAACGAGGGGATTTTTCCCATGCTGAGTCTGCAACCTCAGCACAGAGGTACCCAAGTGCCCATTCTGTGTGTCACTTGGCTTTCTTTTCCACCACCATCCTCACCTCTTGTTTTTCTTAGGTTGTCCCTATCAGTAGCCCAAAAGGATATGTCCATCAGCCTGTTCTGAAGATGAGAAAATAAGCTCCCCTCTGAACTGCCAGCCAGCAGGATTATAGTAGCCAGAAAAGAGTCTTTTAATGAAAAGAGGAGAAACATTCCATGAAAGAGATGTCTCCAAATTAATAATGTCTGCACTAAAAAACATACAAGAAAGAAAGTTAGCTTAAACCAGAACTAGTATCCTAGGGAAAGAGTAACAGTCTCTGTTTTAACAATTCCATGCAATCACAGAAATGCAGATTATTCTGGGCTGAAAGGGTGACCAGTAAGGATCATCAATATCCAACTTCTGGCCCAGCACAGAACAGCCCAAAAAGTCACACCATGTGACAGAGCATTGTCCAAATGCTTCTTGAACTCTGTCAGGCTTGGTGCTGTGACCACTTCCCTGGGGAACCTGCTCCAGTGCCCAAATGGACACAATGCCCCTGCAATGAACATGTCCAGAGAGTATTTGCTTTTCCTCTTTAAAGTGTTATTAACCATGACATAAAATCTACAAAGATTTAGTGTGCCAAACACAACACACTCCAAGAACAGAGTTGTATAAAAATCTAAAATTTAAACATGATGTGACCTTGGGCAATATTCATAACTAAGACATTGTATAGAGAGCCATGATTATGTTCTCTGTATTCAAGAATTACTTTAGCAGAAGTTACATGAGCAAGGATATACATGGAGGTATGCAACTTACTTGTTCATGTCCTGCATAATCACTCATTCCCATCTCATAACCAAGTCCACAAACTTAATAAACTAAAAGAAAGGAGGACTGATAGTACAATTTTGCAGACAGCCAACAATGTACTGCATTTAGGGTTCATTTTCACTGGAAGTGGCGGTCATTTTACAATGAGGCTATATTAAGAGAAGTATAAAATGTTATTGCTTCAGGCTTATCTTCGCTGTTGTATCAACATCAGGAACAATCCTGTCATTACTGCTGCAGGAATACCAACTCCTGCCCACACACAGAGATCTCAAATCTCCATTTAAACTATATCACAAATCCTTCAGACAGGCAGAGAAAAGATCATTGGAGATGCTTACCTTAAACAAGTTCTTCTCTACAACAATGCAAATCTGACTTATGTTTCATTTGACTTCCATGAGCACTGGTAAGAAACCTTTTAAAAATGTCACTTTGCATCTTTTTTATTGGCATGAAAGGCGAGTGTAAAGGAGGAGAAAACTCATTACTATCTCTACTTCTGCATGAAACACTGTTCTTTTAGACAAGNCAAAGTGATAAACTTGCAGGACTAGAGCCACAGGCCATGGCTTGTCTTAGACTAATTAATCGGCTGTTAATGTAAGTATTCTGTCTTGCAAACCTTCCTTCAGCTTGTAGCCCTTCTTTCTCAAGTCAGAATCAGGTCCTGATCACTGCAGTCAGGCAAGCCCTTGTCTGTATATCATCAAATGTAGGGACTACAAGAACAGCTCATCTTGAGTGAAGTCATGAAGTATCATGAAGTCATCATGAAGTATCTGTTCCTACTCCATGCTCTGGTAAATGCACCTGACTAAAACACCAATAACCAGTTTGTTATTCTTTCTGCTAAAAGAGCATTTTTAAGCTAGTAAAGAAGACTTAAACCATTATGCTTTCAGCAACAAGGGAAGAAAAGTCAATATATGCAAATGCAGGGTTTAAATCTGTCATATTAATTCAAGTCTTTACATATTAATCCACCTCAGTGTTTTAGTAGTCCAATTGTCTTCTTTATCCTCAAATTGCTATTTATGAGTCAGTATGTTACCAAGGGATACCATCCTAAGGAATCTGTTTCAATGAGGTAAATGTGTTGCTGGATCCTAATCTTGATTACCAGTGATGTGTTTCTGTGAGACTGCATTCATGCATGGCAGGAATAGCTGGTTTGCACTCCTCTGACAGTTTCATTTGCTTGCCGAAAGGTAGGATGATCCTGTAGCAGATTAAAAGTGATAAAGATTGATGCAAAGATAACATAAGGGCAAAGAAACTTTGTGCAGGTATGATCTACTTATACCACCCATCAGAGACCCAGGAAACAGGGACAGAAGGCTGAGCCCACATCTGCAAAAGCAAGGATATGATATGATATATGATATGGTTGATATGACATAATATAGTAGCCCACCCAGGGGGAGTGGGCCTGTAGAGTGAAACACTTGATGCTGGGGATCTGATTTCACAACTCTACTGTGCTTGGTTTTACTTTCAGACTATTCCTAGTCTGGCCTCCTGGCCAGGATGCCCATTTGCAGCTGAAATGCTGCACTCCAGCACATATTCAACCTTCATTTCTTCTTGAAACAGCACAGTTCATGAGCTTTATAGCCACCCCATGGTACAAAATTAGGTGCAGGAAGTGTGAGAAACCAAGAGGTTCACTTAAAACTTCACTCTGATCCAAACAAAAACATTAATCTAAGTGGACCCTTAATATTTAATTGATGCTAGCAAAATGCAGCTTTAGTCCATGATACACAGGGTGCCAGGGAGAAAGGGTACAGGGGAGAGATGCTGGAATAGAGGAATCCACTCGGAAGTCTGGCCAACTTGAAAATCTTTCTGCCAAGAACTGAAGAACTAATCAAAGAGGTCATAATGGCATCATATATCTTTTCTTCTACTGAGCTGCCCAACTTTCTTTCCTTGTCATTAATTGCATTGAGTACAGGTTGTGCTTTTTATAGAAAAATCATACCTGATATCGAGCATTTGAAGACTGTTGGGATACAGGTGGGGGGGAGTAAGATTATTTTCAATAGTCACACTAGAGGAAAGGGGCATCTAATTCTCCATCAGAAAGAAGAGCTTTTAAATTAAAATATGACATTGGAACCAGAGCAAAAGGACACAAAATGGCAATGAGTAAACAGTCTGGAAAAAACAAGAGATTTATAATTATCAGAGAACTGAAAATGTAGAAATAGCTTCCAGCAGAATCCAGGACACATTTTTCAGGTGAAATTTGATAATTTTCTAGACGAAACTGCCAGACATCATTGTCTACAATGCTGGACTACCATCATAAAGTCCCTCCTAGTTCCATAAGAACTACATCCAAGCCCAAAATCAGTAAAGGACGTGAGGAACAAATCACCCCCACAAAAAAGGAAGTGATGGAAGTGATCTTTCTGCTCTCAGATTGGAAGAGAGGTGGGTTTGCATCTTGTCTGGATGAGTGCTATGGATACTCAAAGCACAGCATTCGACAGAACTCTTCATATCTCAGAAGTCATTGCCTGCCCCCTCCTTTGGCATACAGATAGATGTTCATGGGCTTAGCTCCAATTTTGGATATAGATCTCTTGCTACAGAGTTTATTGCTCCAGCTTGCCAAGAAGCAGATTACTGTCTTTGGGAATAACACTACTATCTTGGGAACATGCATGAAAAATGGTCCAGGAGCCACANCTGCATGTAGTATTGTTTGCACTCAGTTACCTGTTAAGATTTTAGACCAGACTCGCAGCAATGTCAGTACCTACCAGATCAATGATCTGCACTATCTCACAGGGCCTTCAAGCAATACTGCCTGAAGATTAACTTGGCTCCAGTGCCCTACTTGCTTTAAATGCCCACAATCTCAGATTTTACCTGTACTGAAAACTACCAACTACTGCTTATGGATATATAAAAATCCCCAGCCCCTCACTAATGATTTGTTACAGTGTTCAGTTGGAAATTGAAAGAGATCTGTCCTTGTGCTTGGGGCTAAAGAGATACACTGGACTGTTGTTATGGAAATGTTTTGCATTTTTTGTAAATGCCAATTATATGAAAACAAAACCAGGCTGAAAAAGTATAAAGGTATTTTTTGCGCTGTAATATTTCAAAGGGATATATTGACAGTCTCTCTGAGATAATGGACAAAGGAAAAAAGCAAATCAGGAATAGCTAATTACTAGGTTTGGTCTGAAGTAAACTTCAA
>VZUA01094954.1:0-30471 GCA_013401035.1 Horornis vulcanius
TTTTTTTTTTCCTGGCTGATATCTGTTGTGCTCTCTCCCTCTCCTGAACCTCTTCCACAGGACAAATTCTGTTGTGTCTAATCAAGCAGAGCTTCCAGTGACAGTAATCAAGGCAGTTTGATTTAGCAGTACAGCCTCCTTTTATTAGAGTAATCCTGACTCCACTGAAGGCAGCTAAAGCCTTGACATTGACTTGAGCCACACAGACATGCCATGTGCTGAGTTCTCTCTCTTCAGTGCATTGTATCCTTCTGCTGCTTTACACCAGGACAAAGGGTAATTTTCTCACAAAGAATCCTGCTTTCAAGTATTTGAAAACATTAACTGGAAATGTTAAAAAAATCTGAACTAAAATAATAGATAATGCAACCAGCTCTAATTTCAGTGATACTATCCTAATATTTAGATTTTCTTATGATACCAGCTGCCATGAGCTATTGCCATTATGTTCTTGCATGTGTTTCATAACAGAAGAAGGAGCTGGGAGCCTAGGAAAACAGGAAAACAAAAAAACAAACAAACAAAGGAGAAAGTGAGATAAAAAGGGATAAAAATGAGAAGAAAAGGAGGTGGTCAGAGAAAGGCACAAGAGATTATGCGCTAACTTACCACAAGCTAAAAGACTGATGTGGACAAAGTGGTGGGGCAGGTCATGAAAGGACATTAGAAGGCAGCAGGTCAATTCCTGACTCTAGTGCCAGCCCAAGCAGAGCATGAGCAGAGGGGAAAGCAGCCACTTCATACTTTCTCTTAATGCATTTAGCTGCAGTATTTGTCACAAAGTACTGGGTTTGTGCAAGCCCAGCACTAACAGGAACTCAAAGCAGTTGTCAAATTCTGCGTGTACTTGGAGATTTACGACCCAAAAGTTACCTCTGTCTCCCCAGGCAGGGAAGACAAACCCTTAGAACCACATGATGCAGACAGCAGGGAGCTGCCAGCTCAGCAGAGCCTCTGTAACACTTTGAATCTCGACCTCTGGCTCTCCCCCACTGCCAGGGCTTGCATCCCTGTCAGCTGCAGCCTCCAGGATCTCAGGGAATCTAGTTGTTTTCTGGGAAAGGATGAAATTGCTGATGGGCAAGGATGGAGTGGTGTGGACTGGTTGCATTTCCTTACCATGCCAAGATCACAACTAAGGGGTGTTTCGGTGCATGGTTAGAGTTTTTTAAAAATCCTGTTTTTAAAACCTTGTGCCTTTCTCTGACCGACTCCTTTTCTTCTCATTTTTATCCCTTACTGCTTTTCCTCACCAGTAAGGGATGGCTGTGGCAGCTGGAGGAAAGGCACCATTAACAGTGCAAAAATGGAAAAGAAGGCAAGAGCCACAAATTGTTCACTTCTGGCTGGACTACCTGAACTCGGTGGTGTAGCCCAGGATACTGCACTGAGCTCATGCTCTTGCTACATTAAAGGTTTATAACTAGAGAAAGAGAAGTTCATTCATTCATGTTCACACAGGGCAGGCAGATAGAAACCAGACCTTTTCTCCTTTCTCTGCTCCTCTCAGCTCTGGGGCAAGACTCCAGAGTCCTGAGGCACTGCTGCCACAGAACAGCCAGAGCTCACAAGCACAACACCCATCACTGGTTTATGGCAATAAACACTGGTGGGTGAGATGAAGCTTCCATATCCCCTCATATATTCACCTTTGCTTCTGCAATTAATGACAAGACATGATTTCACATCAGAGGGCATTTCATTCAGTCAGTCCATGCATGCAAATGCCCTTCAACACAGCAGAAATGGAGAACAGAAATACAAGCACTAAACACTCTAAGTTTTTTGTATGGCTTTCAGAGTAGTGTAAACAGCTCTTCCTATTAGTTCCTGTGATCCAGATCCTGCCTGAAATTAAATCTTAAATCTGCTCTTGGAGATTGCATGCTAGCAGATTTCTTTGTATAATACTCACAGCTTGCCTTCAAACGTGTGCTGCATAAATAGCTCAGGGAAAGGAAACAAACTCAAAGTCACGCTTGTAAATTATTTGATCATGCTATTCACTATTTGCCAAATCCCCTCATCTTTCTACAGAAAAAGAGTGGTTTCCTGATGCCCTACGATCACAGCAAATTCTTTCAAGAGAAATCCCAAAGCTTACAATCTGCAGCCCCTTGTAAGACACAGCAAGGCAAACAAAAAGGCATCTGATACAGATGACTCAAGAATGCTGCTGTAAATCAGCTTTATCAGTCTTGCAGAAACTCTGAGCTATTTCCCATAGGTTGTTTGCCTTCAACTTTCCAACAAGGACTAGCAGCTAATGTAATGCTGCTGCAGGTTTACAGAAGACTCTTTTTAAAGACAATGTTTCTAAGCATTATGTTTTCCTAGGCAGGATGTTTGCTACACTTTGCCTGAAGACTCTTGCACCATTCCTGGAATGGGCATGGCCAGCCAGGTCCTACATCCCAGGAATAAACAAACTTGCTGGATACAAGGTCAAGCCAAGTTTTGCTCCAGACCAAGCAAAATTACAGGATAATGTAATAAAGAACTACACTGGGAGCTAACCCAGTCCTTCTGCACTGCACTTTGTGTATGATTCTGCAATAATCCTGCCTTTTATCACACAGCTCACAGCAAGGCTTCTTTGGCTTTATGGGGTTGTTATAGGAAAGAGCTTTGCTTATGAAACATAATTCATGTTGAAAATAAAGATTATTTGAATCCTTGCAATGACCACTCTGGTCTAGGAACACTATTAGCATGAGATCCTCAGCAATGTGAGCACAGTCTTGAAGGCAATCAGTGTTCACTGATCAGAGATCTCGCTTTTGCAGCATTGACCTTGAGTTCTAAACACAATGGATGACAACAACCAGGTACTTATTTAAAAATTAAAGAGCGAGTACCAGCCCAGGACAAAGACACAGAAACTGCTGAAAATGGCAATGGAGGCAGAAGTCTTTGAAGTGTCACACAAGTGTATGCCATTCAAATAAAATGCCATTCTGACAGTCAAAAACAAAAACAATTATTCTAACAAAAAGGAAGTAAATGAAAATTGAAAATATTTCAATGCAAAGCCAGGCAATGAGCTCAAGGATAAGGATTTGTTCATCATCTGTTGGGTCACAGACAGATTTTACTGGTGTGTTACAACACCTTTCCTCAGCTGAATTTGCAGGGGGGCAAGGGATGCTTTTGTCCTTTTGCATTTCACCCAACTG
The DNA here is from genome assembly GCA_013401035.1 of Horornis vulcanius. Taxonomy (NCBI): domain Eukaryota; kingdom Metazoa; phylum Chordata; class Aves; order Passeriformes; family Scotocercidae; genus Horornis; species Horornis vulcanius. The sequence goes on from VZUA01094954.1 coordinate 3,177, forward strand.
CATCTTTTACATGTGAACTGCCTGAAGAGTGAATGACGACCTAATTCCAACCTTTGCTCATTTTTTGCCTTTGGTACATTTCTGGCTTTTTTCACCCCTGCCAAGTATAATGCTGAAATGGGGATCATTTTCCTTTTCTTGGTGCTGTCTCCAGTTCTAAAGGCCCATTAATTCAGTAGGAACAACAATAACAAGCCCAAGTAATAATTTCCAACCAAATGTTGCAGAACATGAAACTTCACATGAAACTTTCAGCTAAAGTGCTAAGGATTGCTGAATGAGTCTACAGCTAAAAGCCATTCTTTCTCCATGTTGAATGCATGTAGTTTTAGAGAACTGTTTGAAAAGACAAGTGGGATCTTTTTGTCCACTCTAACTTGCCAAATTTTGTTAATATTTCAAAGCAAGAGCTACAAATTCTCAGGATATTTGATTCCTGCCCTTTCTGACCCTAAAAGCACATCCCTCTGGTACTGCTGGACACCTGGCAGGCTGCCAAAGCAGAATAGGTGTATGCAGCCTCCACACAAGCACAGGCAGCTACACAAAATGCACATCAGCAGAGAATCAGCTGCTTTGATAAAGGAGTGAAACAATAGGAATTTAGGAAGATAATTGCTTTTACTGTCATGGCAAGCATTTCTGGATATTTAAATTAAGCGAATGATGAAGTTAAAGAAAGAGCTTTTTGGAAGATACCAGCTCTTACTTTATGTTAGTTACCATCAGAAACTGTAATAACATGGGGCTGCAGGTGTGACTACAAAGGAAACAAGTGTTACATTTGTACATTTTCCACAGAGAATAACCCAGGAGCCTGCAGTAAATACAGGGAGTATGATGCTCCTTTTTAAGATACTGTGATTAATTTTTTTAGCTAAAGTTCTTCCCAGGCCCAACTCCATTATTATAGATGAGCATATAAACATGCAATTTATCATTTGTAATGCACTTCTTTCCTTTTACTGACTCACACCTGATCATGTTTACAAGCAGATGTTATACTTTGATTCTCTTATGGCCCACGTAGCAGATGAAGTAGTGACAGCTTGGGAATATGTTTATTAAGCAATGTGAAACATCTGCTTCTGTCTTTCAACACACACTACATGCTTTACCTATTCACAGGACACACAAGTTTATATACAATTCACAATTACACCCACCAAACTATTACAACTATTAATGCAATTATGATATAAACCTTAGTGCAGGAAGGAGCAGTTTCTTTAACCTCCAAGGTGTCTGGTGTCTGGTCTGAAATACCCCATATGATTAATGTCTCCGGAGCATGTTTGTATGTCCCACCATCACAGCCAGCAGATCCCTGGACAGCAGGGACTATAATAGAAAAGTCCACCATAGCAATGCCACTCACTCATTTTTCACTCCCAGAAGAAACCTTGTGCCTGGACATACGGCTGGGGCAGCTCCTGTCCTCACCCAGGGTGTGAAGCTGGCACATAGCAGGGATCCATGCAGCACACAGTAGGACAAGGTGACAACACAGCTCTGCTGCTGAGCGGGTTACCATACCTCTCCTGGCAGGGTTCAGGGCCAGCCAGGGCAGCCCTGCACCTGGGCATAAGCTCCTGTTACCTTACAGGCAATCACATTGCTGTCCTGCTCCTGGTGCCATTCTAGTGAGTAGTTACACAATACCTGCCTGTGGTCTGGCTGTACTCTTTAGAAAACAAAGAAATCCACACAAACCCCCACACATTTTTCTTGCACTAAGTCTTACAAATAGAAATCTAGGGTTAATGAGTGTCTAAAGTTTTAGAGTAGATAAACAAAATCAACCAAGCAAGAAGTAGGATGGTATGGCTAATAAAAAAGACAAGCTAAAAGCACATACACTAATGATTTCTGACAGAGAAACCCTTTCTTTTCATTCATGAAATAACCTGAATTTGAACTATTTGGGGAAGCAACCATCTTTTAATAGACAGATTGAATATTTAGGACTTAAAACAGATTGAAAGTGAAAATTTTCCGAAAATCATTGGGGAATTTAAATCCTTGTTTAATTGGTGCTGCGTGAGCTGCCAGGAATAATTACTAAGGCTAAATTTAACTGTTCTGGCAGTATTTCCCTTTCAGACACAGATCATTTTGGCCAAAGCCCAGGAGATCTAAAGCAGGTCCATCTTTCCAGTGGTGCCAGGGAAGACCAGAGCTGGAGGAGATGTGATTCTGAGGACCTGCAACTATTTTGTGTTCAGTGGCACTGAAAAGCAACTCCTCTGCTATAAGGTGCTGTTTCAGGCTGAAAACTTTTCAGTGTGGCTGCAAACCGGTGAAACCAGGTGCAACCAAGCAGGCGGGTTTCCCGTTCTCTGCTGCGCCTCCGTGTGTGAGCTCTTGTTGAACTCACGTGTTCAGCTCAGGAAGGAAAGCAAACCCCGACACCGCACAAGTGAGCCATGGAGGGTGAGTGCTGCTTGGGGTGTGGGGAACTTGGTTTTGTGAGATGTAAAGGGGTAAGTGACATTTGCAGCCCAGCTTGAAGATTGGTCCCCCTCAATTTCCTGCCTCTTACAGCCATGCAGGGGAAAGAGCAGAAAAAACAAGTATAAACTTGTTATCCCCCTAATTTAATTTTAGCATTCTCCTCCCACCGTTTTTCCTGTGAGAAGTTCAGGCATCTGGAATAATACTGTTGCATTAAGAAATGAGAAACAAATTGCTGAAGGGCACTGGGATTCAGGCAGTCTAACCTAGTGCCTTCTGCTGGCAAAAACAGCTGCCCCTAAGAAAATCCGCCCAAGATGCTGCCTTCTATTCTCAAGTTGCAAGGCCTAAATTTGAAGGCAAATCAGGCTCCCAGCAGAAAATGATCACAGAAATCCAAATGGCTCAGCAGCAGCTTCAGCACAACAGTAGCTTAGAAAAAACTCACCTCCAGCAGGAACGTGGAGGTGAAAACCAACCTGCCAGTCATAGCAGCAGGACCTAACCTGGGTGTTGGCTCACTGACTCTTTTTGTGTTCTACAGCAGGAAACATGAGTCCAAAGCTCATCCCTACTAGATGGCAACGACCAGCCCTGTCCCATGCACAATCTCAGCTTCTTCTTTCTCTACCTAGTAATTAAAGAGAAATAAAAGAATGACCCATAAAAGCCAACTGAGTGGCAGTTTATTAATAACTGTATTCTCATTAATTACCACACTGTTTAGCTGTGGGAAAGAACACCAGGAGGTTTTATTGTTGTTGTTTTAACACCAGAAATACTGCAGAGTTCATACTGGATGATGCCTGCAACTGTTCTTCAAGGTACAGCAAAGAAAATAAATACTCATAACAAAGAGTGTCTTGCACAAGGTAGAGAAAATTTTTATTTTGATCCACAGTGGGAGAAGAAAATGCTGCAGACATAAAAGTAGTTATCCAAGCATCAAGGGAGCAACCATAGCACAGCAAGAACTTTAAGGTATTTTAGCACTCCAGATAAGAAACGTTTTAAAATCCAGAACATACTATCCCTACTCAAAGAGAAAATTTGCTTTTGTGGTTAAGATGAAACTGGAAATTCAAAACACATGTTAATTCCTAGTCTGCATGACATGGGAGTAATTTGATTCTCTGTGTCCCAGTTCCTCACCTACAGCTAAAAATATTACTTCTTCTTTTTAAAGACCCTGCCTTTTTGATTATCAGCTCAGAGAGCAGTTATTACATCTTATTTTGCATTAGGTACAGCATTAAGAATAAAGCTGGTATAATCTCAAATGGGCAATCCTATACTAAAAACTTAAATTTATATGGTAAGATTTTAATTTTAACCTAATTCCATGTCTTGTCAAGTCTTACTTGGGATGAACTTATAGGAAAGTCAATAAGAGCATCACACCTATGTTTCATGCACTGTAATAACCCTTGGAAGAAAAACATACCACAGAAAGTGAAAAAGAGATGAAATATGACTGTAAACCTTGCACTAACACAGCAATGGCTTCAGCTCACCTGTATATGCTGTGAATATAGAGCTCAGCCTTTTACTTTCAGTTGCTCCATCAGTGGCTGCCACTGTCATTGTGTCTTCTCACTCAGCACCCTGCTGCCATCTCCTCACCTGCTTCTCACCCCTCACATCTGCACCACCCCTCAAACTCAACCTGAGGGAGCTGGAGGGTGAGGTAGGGGCCCTGAAGCAGGAGCTGGGCAGGGCAGGGCAGGAGAACAGCCCAGCACATCCCCCAGCAGAAGCATTGCTTCCTGCCTGCCTCCCCTCCAGGAGCACAGGTTCTCATAAAGGTTACTCTGCTCCACTCCTTGCATCCTTCCAGTGCAGACACACCTCTTGAGTGGAGGATGTCTGACCCCTTTGAGCTTCTGCTCTAAACCCTGTAGCCTACAGACCCGCAGTCCTCCTCCACGCCGGGGAATCAGCGCTCAGCCTGTAAACCTGGGGGTTCCACGTGTTGCACATTACTTTGCATGCTTCCAGCCAGAATCCTGCCAAACCAGCATGATCTCTCCAAGCAGTACTGCCTGGCCTAAAGCAGCTGCTCTCAGCTCCATGGGCAGCTCCCTGCACTTCCCTGAGCCCCAAGTGTCCCCTTGCCCCACAAGAGCACTCATCCCTCACCACCGAGCCAGCACCACTGCCTGCAGACTGCTCCTGGCCTGCACAAACCAGCTGGCCCAATTGCCTCTGGGCACGGTTCCCTCCCAGTCCATTTCCCCTCATCCATGCTCAACCACACCCCATGCCCTCGTCAGACATGCTTTTATTCTTCAGGCAAATGTAGGCAAAACATCTGCCTGCCACAGCCTCTTCCCATCTCTCCACGCAGACTCTTGGTTGCTCTCTGTTTGGAGGAACACCTGGTTCCACTCCAGTGGGTGTTGCTGGCTGAGCTTGGTTTGACTGGGGCTGCCAATGGCAGCCTATGCCATTTACCAGGGTTTTTGCTTCCCTAGGAATCACTCACTCCTCACAGGCCGAGCCTGAGCAGGCTGCTCGGAGCACCTGCGACGGCTCCCATTGCCACACAGGTTAATAGAAAGACTGCTGGTGTTTCAACACCATTTGCAATAGCTGACTACCAAACTAGCCTGGCATCTTGAGCTGTTAAATTCCCCATCAGTGACTTCTAGGGACAGTCCTCCAAATGATTTGTCTGTTCAGAGCCCCAAGCTGGATCTCAAACCCATATTTCATATTCAAAATAGGCTAATCAGTGAATTTATAAAAAGAACTGTGGAGGGCTAGATGGCTGGCAGTACACACCGAATAATAATTCGAACAAACACTGCCTGCCTGTGATGATAAAGGACAATTGCACAGCACAGGCAAACACATCCCAAATAGACTGCAGTGCAATCTGTCTCCATATAGCCCCATGAGTCATGCTGGGTTGGAAAATACTTTATAAATGCTAGTACTGGCAGGCAATAATTTTAATTAGATACGGCCTAATTAAAAAAGAATAGAAGCTTTTATAGTTCATACTTCCCCAGTGTGTACTAGGGATCCCCACTGGTTGGCAAACAGGAAAAATGTTTGTATTATTTAATAAGCACAATGTTATCAGCAGAGCTTTAATGCAGGATTTAATGCATTTGCTCTGGCTCACCAGAGTGAATGTTGCCTGACCAGGGTGCAGCCTGGATGAAGGAACGTCACAGGTATTTCACATCTCCAAATGAGATCTCAAAATGCCTTAAAACAATGAAGTACACACAAGGAACTGGCTCAACCTTCTGGGTGGTTATTAAACTGTATGTGAGGGTTACACAGATTCACTGAGAGGAAAAAAAATTAGCCTAAAGCTGCAAAGAAGCACCTCAGGATGACCAGCCTCTCTACAGGCATAGAGTAATGAGAGACAGAAGTGATCACAGTGCCCTTACAGCAGCTCTGTGCCCTCACAGCACCCCCTCCCCAAAGGAGACCATGTGTTCCTGGATGCACAGAGCTGGCAAGCACTGCCATAGTGGCCCTCAGGCCTCAGGCCCCCACTGTAGAGATGGCAATAGCCACAGAAAGCAGAATTCAGTGCTCCCACGACCCAGCCCACTGGCAGCATGGATTCCTCTCTCATTTTTGCATGTCGTTGTGTAATGCTTCCACTCTTCTGGCAGAGGAAGCGAAAATACCACAAGAAAAAGCACTTCCTGCAGTATTTCTGAGCTAGTCAAATCCAGGAAATAATGGAAACTACAGTGATGCACAGGCTGTTTGGGTTTCTGGTTGTTTTTTGCACTTCTGTTATTTCCTGTGTTTTTCACAGGAATACCTGAAGCCATAAGGAAGATAAGCCTGCATATACATACATGATTAGAGTGCACATAGCATTAGAGTAGTAATTTCTCCTGACACGTCTTTAAAATAACAGAAACCTTTAGCGAGTGATGGCTGCGCATGATGGTCACTGCATTGCCACAGCCAGACTGCTCAGTCTGCAGTACCTTGGATCCCAGGGATGCTACAGACTAATTGAAGATCATTATTCCTGCTCAGAGGATCCCAGTGAGCCCATGTCACAGACCAGCCCAACAAGCTGAAGATCTGCAGTGTCTCCCTGACAGCCTGCTGCTTTGCTACAAGGACCTCCATGAGTTCAAGCCACCCTCCACATCACCTACCCTTGCATGTGAGGGTGCTGGGAGCTCTCCAGGGCCAGGACAAGGGGCTGGGGTCAGGGGTGGGAGGGCTGCCATGGGGCAGGGGTTGGCTGGGGCTGCCCAGCTCAGGCGTCGGTAGTTCCATAGAGAGCAAGTGCTGCTTTCAGCAATCCTGTATTGATTCGCCTCACCCAAGGTCACCTTAGAAGATGATTTATATTAAGAAAATCAATTTTTTAAAAAGTCACTGCTGAAAGCAATGCTTGATTTCTAAATTCAGAGCACAGCTGGGCATGTGTATGAATTTTCCAATTCTTACTAAAGGCAGAAGGAAATCTGTTCATACCATAGCTTTACACTGGAAACACACACAATGAAATTTCTATCACTCACTATCGTAACTCAGGAAGACTTAAAAGCAAAAGACTGCTTCCTTATAATTTTTTTGCTTTTCCCAACCCCACCACAAGTTGCTAGCAGCATCTGCTTTGTCCTGGGAAGAAAAAAGGGGTTTTGAAGTGCCGTCCTTTCCAAGTATTTTGCCCCAGTTTCATCATTTCCTTCCTCAGTGAAACATGCATATTCAACCCCTTTTTATTAACAGACAATCAGATGATACTTAGTCATCTGTTACTCAAGGCTCTGCACAGATGTCATGCAATGCTCACAGTACCTCAGTAGTGTAATGTCAGGAATATTTCCCTGCTTCCAGGTTCATTCATGTTTTTCTCCTAATGGATAGCTCGATGCTGTACACACATAAATGTTCTGCATGGAGGTCTCAAAAATCTTTTAGCAAGTTCTTTTCAGCTCTGAGAGTCACTCTTTGTGATCTTGAGTGCCAGAGTCCCTGAGGTGAATCCTCTCACCATCCAGGACAGTGAACTGGCTGCTGCCCTGGCTCACTCTCGCCTGCAGGCAGGGTGCAACAAATCCAAAACACAAATGTCACAGGAAGAGGTAAAACTGGAAAAGAGCATAGCAGGACAGAGGCCCCAGCTTGCTGTGGCCTGCCTGCAGCTGCATAAGACAATCAGGGCACCTTCCAAGGAGGGTGTAAATAGTGGGATGGGGGTTAAGGCATCTTGACATGACATTTTCTTCTACTCATACCGTTAACCAGTGGCTGAAGAACCTGGGTAGAAGACTGAACACCATGTTCAGCATTCTCCTAAAGGTCCTGAAGGAATTGATCTATACACAGAGATTTTTCTCAAACTCTGTTTTGGAAATCTGTCCTCTCAGACAGAGCCTGTCAGCCAGAGCTGTAGTTAGACCAGCTTGCTGCATGCTCACTTTCCTTCAGACTGAGATCAGAGCCACCAGGGTCACCAGCTGGTCCGGCTGCTCTGCCTCACGGGTGGCTGCAGGACACTGTGCTGGGGATTTACAGCCTCTACCTTCATTTTCACTACAGGAGAACCTGAGCAGCACAGCATTTGTGCAAATACAGCCTGGTTCTGACAGCCAAGGGTCTGCACAGACTGTCTGTGCATCCACACTTGAGCTGGATAAGGCTAAGCTTGCAATGTTATGTGACTATTCCAAGCATTTCCCTCCAAGACTTGGTCTGCCATCAGTATGTCTCCTTTGAGGGCTGTGAAACACCATCCTCTTCCCTCCTTTGCTTTCTTGCCTCACCCCACCTCTCCAGGAAGTCACGTAAGTTCTCTCTTGCTGCTCCAGTTTGCCAAACTGCCCCTCAGTAGGCAGGAGACAGACACCATGGTCATCTCCTGTTACAAAAGGAATAGCAGTTGCAAGAACAATAACTTGCCAGTCAACCTGCACAGCTCCTCTGACCCAGCACAGGTACCTTCAAAGTCTGAACTATCATCCAAAAAGAAAAAAAATACTGCATTCTTAAAATAGTTTAAAATATTTACACCTCAAAAAGTCGCTTAAATAATACATTAGTCTGTGATAGCTGCTAATATTTTGAAGTCTTCACTAATATACATATTTATGCACATAAGAATGTAATTATATGCTTTATATAGTCATTTATCCTCTTTTCAGTCCAGCATGACGAGCTGCCAGGGTGCTGTCAGCACTGCGAAGCGCTGACGGCACGCGATGCCTGCTAGCTGCATCCAAGCACTTACAGAATGCACGTGTCAAGTGCTGCACATTTCCTGGTGTCAGCACCATTTGCTCAACACATGACACACAAAAGGATGAGTTTAGGCTTTCCTGCTGATCTATTTTTTTCCAGAGAATAGAGGTGCCTGTTCCTGAATCGATTAAGTGAAATACAGGTGAAGTGTTAAGATTACCGATATAAACTGAAGTTGTTACTGCAAACCTACAACTACAAAACCTTCATAATTGCATAAGTATAATAAATGGTTCTCTGAGTCATCTGTAATTGTGAAGCATCACTGAGATGCTTCTACCAACACAGCTGGGCCTGGAGCAAGCATTTATTAAAGCTCCTTAATCTGGGCTACTTAGCCATCCTTACTGAGGCTGAGTGTTCCTGCACTTTGTGTTAAAGCCAGCAAGATGAGCTATATACACACACCAGCTGAAGGAGAGAGGGAAGATTATGAATCCCCGCCCTTGCAAGAATAATTAGACAAATATATCCCCACTCTTATTTAGTATCACTGTAAGTTTGGCAACTATTTGCCAAGGTTATTCAGTGAGCTTCCTCATCACAAAAACCTCCTTTGGCCTTCAGCTTTGAATTTTGTATTAACCAAGCCTGACTGGTCCAAGATGTGTTACAGGAGTTTTCTGGAGCCATTAGCATCTAAGTATTTTCACAATATATTTTCAGCCATCTGTGAGCAGACTAATACAGCAGTACCGACAGGTTCTTCTGTCTCCATGACTGGATTACATAAATTCAATTACACAGTCAAGACAATTTTTCTGAAGCACTTGCTTTACATCCCCATTCTGTGCATTTTATGTTCTTATCTGTAGGACAATGCTCTATACTAACTTTCTGGTTTGCTTTTTCCTTCACACATTTAAATAATTAATTTAAAAAATATATAGAGACATCGGTACCAATCTGCCTTAAATTGAAAATGAGAATATTGAAGCTCACAAATTTTGCTGTTTTGAAATTATGTACTTACTTGATGGGTGGTGGGGAGAAATAAGATAAATCCATGTATTAAAATAAAAATGCAGGGTAACATTCTCAACCTTGTTTTACATTTGATTATGCTAACCTTTCATTTTTTTGTCCAATATCAATATTCTATCTAAGTCTACTGTGTTTTAGGTCCAACTGGATGTTTTTATTCACCCTACCATTAAGAGAAGTGGCTTCTAATGCCAAATTCAAAATTGAATTTATGAGTTCTGCCACTCAAAAGCAAGGACGAAGGACCAGGTGGAAGGATATAAGATTATGGAAACATCAAAACAACTCAAATTGTGAGTTGTAGGAACTGTAGGAAAGCAAAACAGCAGCTTTATACAAACACTGAAATAAGGCCTTCAGCCCCTTCTGTCTCTTGTAATGGTGGTATTTATCCTTTCCATCAGGAGCATTTTCCCCTTTCATGATTTGAAATGCTGGAGATGTGTGACAGCACAAGGAAGGAATTTAACCAATGTCTAGTAGAATCATGAGGGACAAAGAGTGAGTTTTCCCAGTCCTGTAGGTTTCACAGAGATATCAGTGTTGCTAAGAGTTTTCTTTGGGAATAATCCAAGCCCAAAATTCTGCAATTGTGTGTACTACCATTGAGAAAATACATCACTGTGCAGCAGGGCTACATGCTTGCCAAATCCTCCCCAAAAAGCCAGCTCCTACTCGCGGATGCTGAACCACCTGTGTGTGCATTGCGGTGTGCGGCTGCCAGACATGGCCCAATAACCCAGAAGGTCCAGTTATGTCAAAATTACCATAATTCTACTAAACATTAGGGGGGAAAAAAAAGCAATGAAGATAATAAATATTTAAGGTCCTCAGAAGACACACTACTGAAACAGGTCCATGGCTTTCATAGCAGGGCCTGAGAATAGCTCCAAGAAGGAAATCAGTCAGTTCCTCCAATCTGCTTGCCTGAAGCAAATGGACAAGGAGTGATACTGATATAGAGGAAAAATAGGTCAGTTTTATCTCAGCTATTTTATGCAGCTATTTTCTATGATAAATAAAGATTTCTAGTGAGGCAATCTCAATTTCTGTATGGTACATTATATATTCTACTCATTCATCTACTTTCTAAGATGAAAGACCTGAGTGACTGCACTGGGTTTGATAGAATATTAATTAATGCATAACACTCCAGTGTTTAATTTAGCAATGGTCTAACCACATGATAGTCATAAATGCTAAATGATTATTCCTAAGCATACAAGTTCTTCCTAGAGAAACCTAGAAGAAAGCATGGCATTGAAGACTGAAATGTAGGAATCCACAGAACAAATTAAGAGAGAAAAGAATTCAAAAAACATTAAAAAAAAAACAAAAACCTGAGAAACCTCAAAACTGTATTGCTGTCTACCACTTAGTCCATAAAGCTGGGAGAGCTGTGGACAGCAAATACTTTATCCACAGTGAACACAGTTTCCCTTCCTTCTTAGCAGCTGGCTGAGAGGAACTAAACTTAGCAGGCCTGAGGTATAGGAAACTAGATAGCAACAGTGTATGGCTGGATAGGAAATACAGGGCTCAATGTGTTTGAGGTTAAGATTAAGCCCTGACTTCCTTTGGGTCTATTTTAAACGGTGGCAAATGATGGCATGCTTTCTTACAATAAAATGACAGATGATCAAAGGTCGAATATGATCTGTATGTCAAGCATTTGTAGAAGGACCTTTCTTTGGGGGACTGTGCAGGAAGCATTTTAACATGGTGCCTCATACTTCCCCTCATCTGTGTTTGTTCAAAACATTCCAGTAACTGGGGAAAGCTGGATGAATGGCTGCAGAGAACTGGCCAAGCAGCATGTGCCTGCACAAGGAAAATAGCTGGGCCTGGACAGAGGGAAGGAAGGACTACCATGGACCAGCCATGGCTCATGTGAGGAGAACAGTAAGACAGCATTAGCTGTGCTCACGCTTTCAGGTACAACACCTGGGAAACAAAGACACAACATATGTTGAGGCCATCTTCCCAGCCTGTCACCTTGTTTCACAGCCTTCAGCCTTGGAGTCACCAGCCCCCCTACTGGAGGTAGCCAGAGATCAAAGCAGAAAAAGTGTTATAAACAATTTGGAAACCCCACTTTTTCCAGCTGCCATTTGAAATACAGTTTTGCAATGCCTGTAGCAAACAGATGCACGACTCAGTGCATCATGCTGAATACAAATGGCACACTTGCTAAATTTGCTAGCATTATATATTACCCATGACTGGTGCTGAGGCAGCCAAAGGAGGACTTCACCTTTATGTGAAATTGAAAAACAAGAATACACACAATTCTTCATCTCAGAAACTGAGGAGGTACCTGAACACTACAGCCATCCTCTCTGTGACAAGGCTCACTTCCTTCCCACCCTCTCTCTCATACCTAGAAATCTGCTGAACAAAAGGCTGTGTTTGAAAATTCCTTTTAATCAAATTTTTCAACTTGCCTCAGGCAGTGTTGCAACAGTCCACAGCTCCATCTCTGACCTGGAGCCTGCTGGCAGCTCTGTAGCTGCCCATGCCAAATACTTGTCCTACTTCACTAAGGCAGAGGAAGATATTGTGGCTTATTTTTCGCTAGGAAAGATAACTGGGATCACTTGGCTTCTCTGAAAATCCACAACACCCAATTTATTAGTTACAGTAAGAGTTGAAAATAAAACTGTTCAGCCCACAGTTTCTGAGGATCCTCCTGGCAGCACCCACTCTCATGAAAAATTGGTCATTTTTATGTGCAGCTGTGTGGACTCCTAAAAAGCAGCACAATGCTGCTTCCACTGAGATTTGACACTGGCTTAACAGAGCAAGGAGAATTTTAAAGTATAGAATATTAATATGTATTTGAATCAGAAAAGCCTTCTCTGATTTTAAGTGGGTGGGAAATCAGGAGAACATTTTATAAAAAGCCATTGTGTTTTCTCTACACCCTGTCCTTCTGCCTCTGCAGCGCAGCCCATTTAACTGGCTAACAGGATGCCAGCAGGAGTCCTGGGAACTGAAGGGCAGTTTTAGAATGCACACTATGGTCTAAACAGTGAGAGGTGAATATCCTCTGAAATGCCTCTGTGTTGTACAGAGGAGCACAGGTACCATTTCCCCGTGACCTTTCTAGGATTTGTTAGCTTCCCAAGTTCTGTGAGCAGTATTGGACTACAGCCAGCTCTGGGTGTGAGTGAAACCCCAGGGAGAAGACACTGGGTACAGCCTGTTACAGGCATGCTGTCCTTCCATGACCAGCAGGAGAGGCCCACATACTTCTCCTGCTGAGCAGCTCTTGGTGGGTATCTCCAAGCTCCTACAAAGCAGGGCAAGGAGATGCCAGCCACCATATAGAAACAAACTGGCACAGGCAAGGGGTGCTTTACTGCTCTGAATAAAACAAACCTGTCAGCATTGCAACCATTAGGAGAAAAAAATAGGAGTAATCCCACCTAGATATACATGACAATAAACTTAGCATCTGATTCACACTAAGATGTACAATCCACAGTTTTTGGACTAGTGATTGACCTACCAAAAAACTTGGGATCAAAAAAAAAAGATCCAAAATATTCTCATTCAATGTGAAGTATTCTTACTATCAGAACAACAGAAAAAAATAGCCAAGTTGCCATTTTGTGTTAAAGCAACTATACTGTTCAATAAGTTTTAAGTTTGGGATTTCATAAAATCCAGTTTTTCTGTTGTTTTTTATAATAAAATAGTCAGGGCCCAGAACTGGACACAGGATTTAAGGTGCAACCTCACCAGTGCCATCTACAAGGGGAAAGCATTTAGAAAACACTAAACCATTTTCCAAGGATCCCAATTCCACCTTGTGTCTCTCACTGAAAGCTTTCGCTAAATTCAAGTTAAAATTACTTACACTTCCAGTTTCTGTAACCTATTCTCTGGCATATCACCCAGCTCTAATGGGCAGTTAACAAACATGAAACAGGGATAACTCAGCAACTCCCCTGAAACAGGGGCAGCTCAATCAAAATATTGAGCTCAGTTCTGGCCCGTTCTTCCCAGTTCTGGCCCATTTTGACAGATCTCAAAATGACAAGTAGGAGGAATTTGGATAAAGACAGGCTGTGGTGATCAGGAGAAGCTGACACAGGACACAAGAATCTGCTCCCTGGCACATTCCTGTCCCACAGTTTGCTGTCTTCCTACATCATGGCAACTGTTAACATTTCAGCATGCACACTACAGACCAGCACAAACAGTGAGGCTGCGGGGAAGAGAGGACACAAATACCTCAGCCTTCAGGTTTAGAAGATCAGAGGCATTAAGGCATTAATTCCCTCAGCTGTAAAAGAGCCCCCGAGATATGTCTAAGAGTGGACAGAAAAGCTCAAATGCTGTCACAGTGGAAGGTATGGAGGCTGGCAGGGCCTCACTGGCCGTACCCATGTGAGCTGACTGCCAGCAAAGGGCATCCACCCCAGCTTTACCCCAGCAGGGTGTCCCTGCCTGCCTGGGAGCTGCCACTGCTGAGCTGTCCTCATCTCCTAACTGTAGTGTAGGGAATGCAGAGGAGGATCCTCAGGGTAGGAAGGGCCACGACTGAGCCATGTGAGGCCATTGCAGCTGCTGGAGCGGATCCCAGGGCACAAACTCATGCTCCACCTTTGGTGCCAAAGCTATTGCCAAGGCATTTCCCCTTACTGTGACCCCCTTCTGGTAGAAGAATGGAAATGATTTTTCCCACAGAGAAGGCTGACAAGGTGGAAGCTGAGCTTTGACCCACATATCTATAAAAATTACATTCCCTATGTTCACTTATATAAACATTTTTCTAGTATTTAGACCACATTTTTGTTTATAGGCTTTCTCAATGCAAAAACTTACCCAGAGCCTTCTGGAGTCACTTAGGGTATGATTCACAGAACACAGAAGGTTTGAGGACAGCATGGGGCCTTGGTTAAAAATAATTTATGCTGTTTAAAATAATTTCCATAATTTAAAAATATTCACTATAGTTGAGCATATCAGACCGAATTCCCTTAGTTTCACAAATGCTTCTTGAAGACTGTGATTGACAACATGGTCTCCACAGAAAGACTTACCATTTTCAGGTGCTCCAGCTTTGATTCAGCACTAAGTAAAACAGCAGTATAAATAATTAATATTGCTCTGTAAAAGCAGTGGCCAGATATTACATATATTTTAATCAGGCCTGATGAGAAGGCTCAGTATTTTTCTTCTGAACATCCTAAATACAGGCCTGGCATGGATTTTCTGTGGGAAGCACAAAGGAGATGTAGCCTCCCTTCTAATATTGCCCACACTTTGTGTCTGCACCCCAGGGCAGCAGCCATCCTTCAGTATGATAGGCTATGACCAGAGACATAAACTTTAGATCTGAAAAAGTACTGAAGTATTCAGAAAGGCTACACAGGATAATGGTGAAGGGTTTAATTCACACTGAGCCAGTGTGGCTGGAAGGATAAGCACGAGCATTAAAGCACAGGAGTTCTTTTGCCAGCTCTGCCACTAAGTCCATGCAAATCACTTAATCTTCCTATTTGGTTACCCCTTTGCTAAAAGGGGAATGTTAATATTTATTTACCTTCCAACTCACAGGCATGTTGTGAGGATTAATTAGTTAATAACTGTTAAGTGCTTTGAAGATACAAGTGACTCTGCAAAATACTAAGTATTATTAACTAACATTAGGCTAATGATGCAGATAGGAGTGGCAATTTTTTCATTAGCTGTATCAAAGCAGAGACCAGGATTCAGCACTAAGATGCATGCTAGCTAGTGAAAAATAAACAAGGTTATGAGAAATATTAAAAAATACAGTGAATTTATTTCCACTGGTCCACTGGAACATAAAAACACACAGAAAAAAACAAAACCAAAATACCCCCAACCAAACAGCTGTGCAATTCCCGACCTAGCAAAACCCCACCTCTATTAATAACTCAAGACCACATTCTGAGAGCTGTTGCTTTGCACATTGATTAGTCATTTTCAATATGCAAAGTGTTACAGTTTTGAGTCGGTGGCAATTTCCACTCCTACATCTTGCTCTGCACCTGTGAAAGTAGTGGCACACAGCTTAAAGCAGGCAAGAATCAAGTGCAACATACAGGCCTTTTATACTAAAAATTCACAATAAGTTTTCTTGGCATTAATTTCTACCAAACTTTGGTGAGAAATCCAGACAGCTCTGGTACAG
This sequence comes from Horornis vulcanius, assembly GCA_013401035.1. NCBI lineage: Eukaryota > Metazoa > Chordata > Aves > Passeriformes > Scotocercidae > Horornis > Horornis vulcanius. Next base: position 19,021 of record VZUA01094954.1, read on the forward strand.
CTGAGTGAGAAGGCTGGTTTTGCATTCAGACAGATCTCCTGATCCAAAGGAAGGGACAGCCTGGCGTTTGTGAGGGCTGGCTGCTCAGGAACAGTGTGCACCTCTATGCTACTGTTAAAATTCTAGCAAAGAAAGATGGTAAAGACACAGCTTGGAAAGTTGAGACAGCAACTAAAATAACTTTGGAAGATGCTTCCTCAGAGCAGCTGTCCACATAGCTCCACTGAGGAAGCCAGGTGCAGCTCCTAAGAGCCATCAGTAGCTTCCACCTGTGGACCTAAATCACTTGCTGCTTATACAGAAAGACAAGGAATTCCTCAATTTCAATTACATTCGAGCATTTGGTTGATATCTGCAAACAATTTACAATTCAAGTATATAACAGTATTTATATCTATCTTATTATCTTGTATGATTCTCAATACTGGAGTTCCAGGTCCACAAAGCAGCATTTTCTCAACTCTCTCTTTTCACTTCTCCTCCTGAGCCAGTTAAATTAGTTTTGGTTCTTTATTTTTTAATTACTTTAGCGGCAACAGAGGTGTGCAAACACACTGTGATTTTAGGAGGGGAAAAAAGATAACACTCCATAGACCTCTTTTTTAGTAAGACTTCATACAACTGTTCTCATCCTGGACAAAATTTTTAACTTCTATTATCTCACAACATTGTTGTACAAAAGAAAGATTATGAGACAGCAACACAGAAGTTAAAAAAGCTGAGAAGAGAGAAGGATTCCATTTATCTTCAAAAATCTGCAAAACTTTTTCTGAGTGTTACAGAAACACCTTAATCTCTGGTGCTGTGAATGTCTTTTGGCAGACACAAAATTCATTGTGAGGCAAAGATGACCTAAGATACCCAGAGGACTCTTTAGACTGAGGACAGTGGTTCTCAGGCAGATGGATAATTAAGGAAGCAACACAGACAGGCTCTGCTGCACCTGTTTCACCCAGCTGAGAGGAAGGAGGCGATTCCTCTACTCTCACTTCCAGATTACAAAGCTCAGAGGCACGATGTAATTCTGTGGGTTTGACACCAGCTTGAGAAATCTCATTTCTTTCTGCATTACAATGTGCTAAGCCCTTTGGGGATCCCTATCTTGTTTCCCAGGTACTCTCCTCCTGGGAAGGGTGGGAGAAATGCCTTTGTGAAGCAATCCCCTCAACAACACTTTTGTCAGAAGAGAAGCAGCTGCTGCAACTAAAACAGGTTGGGAGAAGAGTTTCTGCTGAGCCAAGTGAAAGCTCCTGAAGTCTGACATTCAATTACAAGGCCTTGTACAGTGGGGTGACAAAATGTAATTAACCATTAGGTATATTGAGTTATCGTAAAACTTAAATACAGAAAATATCTTCAACAATTGCATCTCAACACAGGAAATAGACATGTTGAATTTCACATTTCAGTGTAAGGCTCAAAGTAGTGGTGACTGTCAAGGATGCTTGGCATTTTAAGTAGTCTTCTGATGATCAAGTTCTGTTTTCAGATATTTACAACATGACTAAAGGGTATTGATTTGAAGATAAGTTTTATGTAACTCAACCCTGAATTTGATCTATTTATCTTAGCAATATGGGGGGATTTTCCCCTTCTAAAATACAGTGAACAAATGCGATTTTGCATGTTAAAAATACATCCATTGTGACATACCTCTTCCTGCATCTTATTTACTAAGCTGTAACATTCGCTCAAGATTTCTGTTTGACTGCAAACATCAATGCACATTTGAATATACCTACAACTCACTTATAACACTGGAAAGGTTAAAAACATTTAAGCAAGAACAAAGGCCAAATACCAACTCTAAATATCTTGCCCTCTGGACATATTGTTGCCTAATCAATTTTCACATGGGTTTTACTTTTGCTGCTGAAATTTCTGGCTATTGTTTGACACACAGTGTTGGACTCAAAATACTATTAATCTGAAATGCTAATGTGTTTTCCACTGTATGTGATTCCTACCAATCAAATATTTCATCCACAGTTACTTTTATCTCAAGCCAAGACTAGCAAGGGCAAAACAGAATCTTTTACTGGCTTCAGAGCATCTTCCATTAAATTCCCTGCTTTTTCAACCTCCAAAGCAATCACAGGCTGACAGCACCATCCTGGATTTTATTTTGCAGTATTATGAGCCCCTCTTCCTTACACATGGAGAATCAGAGAGGCTGGGATCCTTCTTGAGGCAAGGAGGCACATTACTCACAGGCTGCCTGACAAAAGGGGAAATTGCTTTTTCTTTTTGAAACACACAGTGAAGGGGCAGGCTCAGCCAGTGCAGAGGCTTCTGCAGAGCCTCCGGGAAGAAGAGGAAAAACACTTCATGCTCCTTGCCAAGACATTTTAGATGCTAAGTGGAGCAGCAGCAAACCTGAACCAAGAGACTAAAGCCCTCACAATCCAGCCATGCAAACAAGGAAAACAACGCTTCAGGAACAGATTTTTTCAAACAATCCATAGCAAAACAAGCAAATGCACATTGTTACAAATAGCATCACCTCTTATCATATGTGAACCAGAGATGCTGCTGTTTAAAGGATGAAAAAATTTTGGTATCATGAGCACAACATCTATTGCTTCAAAACCTGCTAAGTTACCAATGCATCTTCTACATTTTGCAACAAAGACACGCACTCAGCTTCATCACACACAGCTCAAGCAAGCAGATCCAGCATGCTTTAAATTTTGTTGAGCAGATCTGGCACAACTTTTTTGCAGTTCAAAAGAACCTGCCACAACATCCATAGAAGATCTGCAGTCGCTCACCCCAGTGTCCTGGGCACAGAGATGCTGTGAACACAGTACAAAGTCAGCGCAAACATCTCATAACTCTTGTTGACATTATGACAGCTCCCAAGGCCAAGAGCCAAACACTGTAATTCCTACTTGTGTTGCTCACAGGCTAAAGAAACACAGTGTCACTCTGAGGGCAAACGCGTTTTTCCATTTTCTTGCATAGCTGATTTTACATATAAAAGTTAACATTAAACATCTGACTAAAACTGGCCAGAGAACACCATTTTTTCTCTGGAGAAAAAGAGAGTTGTAGCATCTACCATGGCTAAAATCCAAAGTAACATCAAAGTGCTCTTGTATCCAGGGCAGTGGAAAAAGATCCATCAGCATTCAAGACACCAGGCTGCCAAAGCTCCTGCCTACCAATTCCTATAAAGAAATTTTTTTATAAGACCCACACAAGTCCTCATATCTAACTGTGCAGAATTAAGAGGGCAGCAAGGAATGAGAGTGCTGCTACACCTCTAATTTTAATATTGTTTCGTTGTTTCATCACATAGCAGCTATGCACTTTGGAAAATGAGATATAAGTGGATATGTAACACTACAGCGATAGCTGCTTACAGCAGGGTCATGAGATAAACATAAACACTGTTACAACAGATGTATTCAACTTTGTATGTACAGAGGTTATTAATAAGTTAGATTCAACAATGATAATAAACCTTGGAAAGAAATTAACTGGTTGATTTTCTTCTTACTGAGTCCACATATTTCTCATTTGTTCTGGCTGGCAGCCTAGCAACCTATTAGTTAAGAGAGGCTTGTTTGCTTTGTCAGAGCTGTTGTCCAGATTTCTAAACACATATATCATTACATAAATTACAAGTTTAAAATCAAAGTGGTTTTTAACATCAGAGTGTAAATTCATAGAATATGGGGGGTGAGGTGGTGGTGTTGTTTTTTTGGGAGTTCTGTTTGGCTGGTTGGTTTTTTTTGGATTTTGGGGTTTTTGCTAGACTTGATATAAAATGTTACATAAAAGAGACAGACATTCAAACACTGGAAATCCACATCAACATGCTTAGTTTATTACAGAACAGCTCGCTGGAAATTATTGGGTACTAATCTTTTAATACTGCAGCTGATCCTTGGTCAACCTGCTACAAGAGCAAATTGCCATTCCCAGCTGTGCCATACTGTAAGAGGATAAACATCAGAGTGGCCCTTAGGAACAACCTATTTCAAGAATATCTCCTCAATCTTTTACAGCTAATCAGAGTGACATTAACAGAAGGAAAGCTGCCAGAAGGGAGCCTATGTAAATATCAATCCAACTGGATGCAGTAAAGCACTGACTACTTTTATTTCTTTAAATGTAGTAAGATATTGAAAACTCACTATTAAAAGACTGCAGAATTAAGACTCAGGGATCTAACACACAAAAAATCTGGGCCTAAGTACTTAGGAGAGTCTCCTCTCTCATTGCAATAAAGCCACAGTGGAGCTCAGGGGTGAGTTATGTACCTTAGTGCTCAGCCGATTTCAGGGAGAATGTGGTGGACTCCCACATCTGAAGTCGCAGTGCCAACCAGAGCATGATGTACATTTGGGAGTCCAAATGTCTCTGGATCTTACCAGCTGCTATATAAGATAAATTTCCACTGAAACAAGTTGTGATCAGCAATTTTTCACTCCACAAATGCATTTTCTCTTTCAGTTTCTACAACTTTCATTTTCATTTGCACTGACTCTACCTTGTGCTTCCTTCACAATTTCAAGATGACTGCTCTAAGTCACAACTGAACAAGAACCCCCCTCTGCACTCACAGCAAGTCTTGCCTAAAAAAAGGCTGTCAGCATTTGTAAGCTTTTTAAGGCAGAAATATTTACTTATTGTTTGCATGACACCTAAGGTATGGGACCACCAATCTATCCAAGGTCTTTGGCCACTACTGCAACATTAACATTACATAATGACTTAAAATTTATAATCCTTTTGCTTTCTATTGCACATGGAAAAGTGCATTCATATTAATTGTCAGATGTCAGTTGACTAAACACCACTTCTTTTTATTTAATCCCCACCCCATTCCAAGATGACAGTATAGAGTAACTGCAGAATCACACTGTTTATTTCATGTACTACAAGATGGCAAATAACCTCATTCATTTCCCAAAACATTTATGAGGGTAAACAAAGGCTTCTGGAGAAAACTATTTTACCGTTGTCTTTCCAGTAATCACAGAAACATGGACTAGACAATTTTTAATACTGATAAAACCTAGCATATGGGCAGGGCCAAGCTCTGTGAAAGCCATCCTGATGCTTCTGCAGTCTAACCCACCCTTCTGGGTCAAACGATCGGAGGAAGGAAAAGGTATTTCTCCACAAATAACCACCCCCCAAGGCAGCAGCCATCCCATGGGGTGGGCAGGAAGGGCTGTGTTCCCTGCCTGCTCCCTCCCCATCACAAGCAGTTCAGCTACATCCACGTAGCATGACCCAGGCCAGTGAACAGCTGACTAACTACTGCTCTTGAGTGTTAATTGCAGTCTCTCTGGTCTTGCTTTATATAGTGTTAGTACTCACACTGTCGGTTCCTGATGGAATCACAGCCTGAAGAGAGTGGAGAGACACAAAATGTCTTGACATTCAACTACTGAAAACTGGTCAGTAGTATTAATCATTAAAAATACGAGAGTATATGAGAACTGCTAATAAAACAGGTAGCTGAATATAATTTATACATATTTTCCATTACTTATGCCAGAGCTAGATCTAAAAGCTGGCACTGAAGAACAATTCTTCTTACCAGTTTTACAAGCTCTTCCTTGGCACATGTGCCTGCTACAGCACAGACCAAAGGGATGTCCACAGGATGGACAGGCATTAAATGCTTTCTTTCATCCCCCACTCACTAACATCTTAACAAAAATGGTAGATGCATCATTGGCCTTCTACCTCCACAGGGAATATCTGGCCAAACCTCATAAAATGAGCCCAGTTTGAAAGCAGCCAACATTACAAAATTATTTGAGCCATGCAGACAGTCCTTCCCATCAAAGCAGTGTGTCCTTGTGCTGATGCTGCCAGAATCACCGGAAAGGCCTCTCCAAACCCACAGAAATTACTTCCCCTTCGTGCCAGTGCTTCCCTGTGTGCAGGAGGAAGGATGGTCTTGTGGCTCACAGAGACTTGGCTGTCAGCATGTGTGCCTTCTATTCCTGGTGGTCACCAACTTCTCTTGTGACTTTGGGAGAGTTGTCAAACTTCTCCACCCGTCAAAATGTCTGTCTGTTATACAACATAACAATTCAATTGCCCTTTAATGGAAATACTTCTGGAAAATTTAATAGCTTGGCATAGACTTGAAGCAGTGTAAGAGTTAAAAATGTGCTGTTATTTAGTTCTCTTTTGAGTAAAATGTTTATTTCAGTTCTCTTTGAGTAAAATTTTCATCAAGTATATATTGTCTTTATCTGAATGTTGTCTACAGTGTCAAGGCACAGGTAACTATTAACTATTTAAATATACCTACTTTTCTGCACCTGAGGACAGAATGTGGCAAGTACAACCAAAGCAAGCTCATCTTGAACACACTCCACCTTCACAGTTATGGTAATTTTCAAGAATAGACAGCAATACTGTTTATATGTATTTCTTGTAAATCCCTCCCCAGGCAGCTGCTATCAGATCAATATTCCACATCAACAATTACTGAAAATTTTCAATGTCTGCCTCATTTAAATGTAATTAGATGTATTTCCAGAGCCCACCAACACAGTGCAGTGTAACAGGTGTCCACCTGAGTAACACAACTCACACGGCTCAAAGGAAGGAGCAGCTATATTGGCACAAATCCTTTTACTCCTAATTCCCAGTGCTAACATGGATTTTGACACAAAATCAAAATGTGCAGGACCTGTGTGATGCTGCTCTCCTGCAAAGCTGGCTGGAAAGATGACACACAAGGAGGTGGAACACTGGCCACATTCTAAAATATTTTCTGCAGGTTAGAAACAATTGTTTTCAAAAAAGTTTTAATTGCACAAATAGACTTCAAACACCATATATTTGATATAAAGCTGAAGGCAGCTTCTTTGTGAACCCAGAGTAAATCAGTTTCTTCAATCCTGACATTAAAGAAAAAAAAAAAAGTTACCTTATGTTAATAACCAGGCAACCCTGAAGTGGAACTTCCTATTAATTTCAGAGCTCATGTTCTCAGTCTACCTCAACAAAACAAATTTCAGGTGGCTCATCTGAACACAGAAACTGAAATAAACTCAGTCTGAAACAGAGGTTAAAAAAAAAGTTAGAGATATAATTTCTTTTCCTTACATCACACATTTTTCTTTTCAGCTCTGGGGCTGCCTAGCTTAAGGGCTGCTATAACAATACAAGAAGTGATGTCATCCCAGGGATTTTTCTTTTTTCATCAAAAGTGCCTTATTGATCACCACCATCTATGACTTGCCACTCAGTTTTAAAAATAGTTCAGTTTTAAATGAATAAAAATTTAAATTAAGCTATTAAGCACTGGATTACAGGTGTCTTTTCACATTTTAATTTCTCAGAGAGAAGCAAATTGCCATCTAAAACATTCTTCTGCCTTGTATTATTCACAACTTTCTGCTGAAATGATTCCAGATTATTGCAGTAATACTAATTCTGTTTTTGTTCACAGAGCTCCTGTGCAGAAGTTTTACTCCTGCAAGGCCACTGTGCACAGAATTATCTGGAAATGCCATGTGCACTGTGAATTTGCTGGGTGTGCAATAGGTTTTGTGCTCCACTATACCATCACTAAATATTGCTGCAAATAGGGTACACCCCAAGTATGAATAAGCTACTCAGGTCTGCTTCTCTGCAATTGTAGCACAGTTACAACACCTTGTGTTGGTTGGTATTTCCTAAGCAACAGTCAAGTGTGCACACAGTTTTGTGTTCTCCTTTGATATTATGATAGGAATAGCAAGTTAAACTGTCCTGTTGTTTGACTGAAAATATGGATTATGTAAAAATGAAGTTCTTTCTCACCCAAACTGGTGACTGCTTTCAAGCTAGTCACCCCCTCCAGTGAAAACTGGTTTGTTTAGAACCCATTTGATAATTTTCCTTTTAGTACCTATGTCTAAAGGGACAGCTCTGTGCAGAAAAAAAAACTATGGAAGCTGCTAATGGGATCAAGCTGTTAATTTTCATTGTCTTAGCTCCCAGAAGCTCCAAGAGCCAACATGGAGACTACAAGAGAAACTTAGCTTTCAGAACTGATTTCAATGCAGCAGTATGAGCTACCATCACTAATGAAAGAGTAGAGCTGTTTTCATGACACAATTTGAGATGTTACAGGGGCCTTCCTTTTGGGGAGGGCAAGCTGAAAATCAGAACAAGTAGCAATGAATCCTTTACCTCCACATGCATGCATTAAATTCCTTGTCCACAACAAAGAATCCTCAGTCTAGAGGGTCACATACACTACACAGAGCATGAACATACAAAGCTGCTGCATGTATCCTTATCCCATCCAAACTGTGGGCTCATTAGTACTGTCCTAAGGGAAACAGCTCTATTTTTATCATTTGTCCAGCTATTTTTACCATTTGAAAAACTTGCCAAGAAATGTCATAATCTCCTGCTGTTTACTGATTAAATTAGCTATCAAATACAGTATTTAAAGTCTGATCAAAGGAGTTTGTTCAAGCTCCTCCTCTTTACCTCCCCATGACAGCTAATAAAACCCAACAAATTAAAACCCACAAACTCAATTATTGTGAACAGAAATGGACAATAAATTCTACTTTACAACCAGCTAAGGAAAACTGAAAACAAAATGTTCTCCCTCTTACAAAGATACAGTGCAGTCACAGGAATAAAGAAGGAAGAAGTTTGACTGCCAGACATGACTAAGGAGTGTGTCCAAATAATTAGGTGTAGGGAGAACATTTGAATACAGTCTGAGAAAACTCTGATTTTTTTGCTTGAAGTTCTCAATAACTAAAAACTGCATTAATTAACACCTGAGGGAATATTCATGCATTTTTCATACACAAAAACAATCTGCATGTAAATGCCATCCAGACTCTCCCCAAGTGACTCAATCTGACTAGAGCCAGTCAGTAAAGAAAGGACTTTTCAGCCCTTGGACTCACCCCCAGAGAGAGCACACTGCAGGCATGAGGGAAAAGGAGTTTTAGTTGGCTTAGGTTACATTTTGATTCATGAGGCCACTGTCTACTGAAGGACAAACCAGCTGCTGAACACATTCTGCTTTAGTGTAACATCTTTTCCCAAGGTACCTAGTAAGTTCAAAAAAAAAAAAAAAAAAGGTGAATAAAAATTGCCTGTTTCACTAGAAAGGGAAAACATCTGACATGTTCTTAGGAAATAAACTGTGGGAAATTATCAGGAGATAAGCAGTTTAAATGAAAACATTGAAATGTCCGTGTGTACACAGATACAAGAGGAAGGCTGCTTTATTCTCTCAGCTTTCATATCAGCTGGCAGATGTTAATTTTCTGTCTCTTAAAATAAGCACTTGTGATTGGAGATTGCCTATAGGACCAAACAGAAATTAAGCATAAGATGTTAGTCAAAATGCCCCAAATTTTTACATCTCTTCTTCACGTCTGCATTGCATGCTTCTAGCTTTTCTAATAGGACTTTAAGACCTTACACTTTATATTTAGCTACTGATATACACTGCAAACCGAGGTTCAACAACATGATCCATGAGTTTAATCATGAACATTGTGTATTTCCTCGCTCTGACAGTTTAAGACAACTTAATGAAATATTTATTACTGATTTCAACTCTTAAAGCTGAACCACATTTGTGTCTTAATTCTATAATCATCTGGTGACGCATCAAAATGCGCAATCCCTAAAAATGGAAAAAAACTCCAAAACACTCTCTGGCAGACCAACAGCTTTAAAGGTATAGCTAACAGAAAGTAAAATTCCCTTACAAAGTGTTTTTGTTATTTTGTAGTGAATTGATTACTGCCTATGTACATTAAGCACTGATCCCTTGTGATAAGATCCCAAATACACACAGAACACTTTGATCTCATATATGCCACTTCACAAATGCCTCAAAAAATGGGAGAGTGGGAAGCTGCCTAATGTAGCAGCCTGCAATGGGAGACAAGGTGCTTCAAGAATACAAGTTGTTTGTACTCTTTATTCCCATGCTGGCTACTGAAGCCTCTAAGAAGGTCCTTGAACTTTGACCTCTGGAAAACATTGCTAGCTGTGAGGAAGCAGCTCATGCTCTAGATCTGTTCCAACCCTGATGCCCTGCTGAGGTTCTGGACAGCGCTCCTGAGGAGAGTCCAGTGCATGGAGGAATCCTCTTTGCATGACATCCCCTCCCTAAGGAGGCACTTGAATGGTTTTCATACAAGCTGCTGAAAACTATCAAGTCACTAAGAACTTCAAAATTGAAACTTACTTAGGGAGGACATGAGAGGCAGCTTCCCCCTCCTGCAAAGCATTTTCTAGAGAGGACCACAGAAAGGCTTTTGTTGAATTTGGGTCATTTTTTAAGTAAGGCCCATTCCCAACACATGCATTCCTGTGTTTATACTTCAACTATGAATAAGGTATACTTGAAAGTTAAATAGAAAACCTGTAATTATAAGTTTCAAGTAATTCACTGAATAACAACTACTGGGGATAGAGATAGATGCTTTGAGCTACTTACCAACCAGCTTTCATGGCAAACTCCAGCTTTTGTACCTTTACATGGAGTAAATCACCTAAAAGTTGACTTCTGGCATCTGGGAAACTTTCAGAACTTTGGGGATCTTAGATGTTATTTGACTTGTTTCTTATAGCACAATGGGAAATTAAAGGACATGAACATACAGAATTATTAAAGAGGATTAATACAACTAGCAAGAATGAAATATCCAATTATTTGTTCAAAGTTTCTTATGAGAAACTAGTGTGGTCAGACAGAGCATCAGATTTCAGCCCGGAATGCTTATTTAAGCCTTTGCATTTACCTACATACTTCATTTAGGCTCGAGACTGTTTAGCTGAGGCATCCCAGGTCCTCAAACCCCAGCAGAAAATGTTAATAGAATCGAGATTCTGGGATGAAATAGGCTGTCCTGCTGACTACTAAAAGGCGATGAAAAACCTTTTGTCTTTGTGCGTATTGCAGCCCTAAGTGACCTACAGCAGTAAAGGATTATCTGTGATACATGTAGATTTGAACTATTCTATTTTTAATTAGTGTCTCAAGCGATAGGAATCCCTTGGGGAGATTTCTGCCCTGTCAGGAAAAAAATTGTTGACCTTCAGCCTCGGGTTTCATTGCTCACTTCGATCCCACCTCTCACTCCCCTCCGCTCTTGCCCACTTCCCCCCTCGGCGGTGGGAAGCCCGGAGCCTGGCGGCGGCAGACAACCGCAGAGCCGGACGTGTCGCCACTCGGATCCTTCCTGCGGACCGCTCCCAGTCCCTTCCCCGCCGCGTCCTGCCCAGCTCCTTCCACCTGCGGATCATCCCTCCCATTCCCTCCCCTGCTAATTCCACCTGCGGATGATCCCCCCATTCCCTCCCCTGCTCCTTCCACCGGCGGACGATCCCCCCCCAATCCCTCCCCTGCTCCTTCCACCTGCGGATGATCCCCCCCCATTCCCTGCCCATCTCCTTCCACCTGCGGACGATCCCTCCCATTCCCTGCCCAGCTCCTTC
>VZUA01094956.1:0-14754 GCA_013401035.1 Horornis vulcanius
AAAAAAAAAAAAAAAAGCAAGAGCAGCAATCAGATTTTGAAATGAGAAATGAAAATGGAGTGAAAAAGCGGTGCAGGGATTCACAAAGAATGCCTGTACACAGCTCCTGGAGGGAAGCAGCACTAAAGGCAGAGTTATCACACCTTTATTAGACAGATTTATCAGTCACCATCTAAAAAGATGACAGCCAAATTGAGTTCCTCAGCAGAACAGCCTGCCCTCTACCCTGCTATTCATCAGGACCTTGGGAAGGCTGTACCTGCCTGGCTGTATTCATCACTGGGGAAAAATGGAGGAATTTCTGCTGATCTGGGTGAATTCTGGCTAGGAAATCAAAATCTAACACATAGAGGAGTGTTCCAAACCCAGATCTTCCATTCCAACAGGTCAGGCCAGCTTTTCCACCCCTCTGGGGATTCCTCCAAGACAACAAACAAAAGATCAAAGGCTTCAAAGTGTGATCCCAGTGTGAAGTGAGCTCACAAAACTGGACCTAAATCCCTGTTTTCCATCGGGAGCAGGACCTTCACTGTCACACAGCCTGACAACACTCACAGGCACAAATCACTAAGAGAAAACTGCAGGAGAAAAGGCACTGCCACATTTATCACCCATTCCAGCGACCTTACTTTGGTACCAGCGAGTTCTTTCATCATGAAGAGGGAATCATCAGCTTTGTCATCATCATCATCATCATAATTGGGAGAGGGGGTTCCTTCTGCCCCTTGCCTGGACAATCCTCCTCCTCCTCTGGGATCAAAGGGATCCACCACGATTGGCTCCGTGCCTTTGATCTCACAGCGGCAGAAGGGACAACCTTGGCCTTCTGATTCCTGCAGGGGACAGGAGAGATCTGTCACAGCAGCCTTTGGGCTGCACAGATTATCACCTGCTTCACAAACAACCAGCTTTTAACCTGATTTTTGGCAGGGAGCTTTCCACTGAGAGGAAGTACAAAGGCAAACTGGGTTAGAAATATGGAATATTTTCTCCTTGAAGTAGAAAAACAGCACTTTAGGCAAGTTTTTACAGTTTTTCCTTACTCCATATTAAGAGATCAGGCATCTAAACAGCTTCTAATGCAGTGACATTATGAGACAATGTTTCTGCTACCTTCTCTCCACACCTGAGCAGTTCTGAGAAGAGGATATATCTGTAAAAGATCAAGCAGCTGCCCTCAGAGAGATAAAGAGGCCAAGGCTCACCTGCCAGGCTGTCAGACAGGAGGTGCACATCAGGTGCCCACAAGGTTCAATCTTCACGTCCTTGTCGTTCTCAGCACAGATTTTACACAGCTGGAACGTGGAGCCCATCTCACAGTACAGCTCATATTGTTCCTGAGGGAAGGACAGCATAAATCACAGGGAGAACAGAAATAATGAAACCATTTCACTATCATTTTATCTGCTAGATGTATCTATCAAGCTCTGAAAAAAAAGTGGAATTCAAATTATCCAATAATTTTCATTTAAGCATCCCAAGAAAATCAGGGTTCAAGACAAGTTGAATGGCACAAAAGCATCAATGTTGGCAGAACATTCTAAAAATAAACCCTTAATATCTGTCTTTGCAATCTCATCTGCCCATCCTTATCATGCAAAGATTTCTGTAATTCCTGTAAAATACTGCAGCCCTAAAAACAAGTCTTGGGAATACCAAGTATGACAGAACTGGATGAACAGCTAAGGAGGGTAGAAATCAGGGAGAAAGGCAGAGATTTTGATGGAATGGAATATTTTAGTCACCTGTGTAACTTTAATGTGGTCCTGAGGTGTGGGCTCACACAGGCCAGTCAAGTCAGGATTCTGATTCCGGCCGTCGGGAAATAAATAACTGGAAAAAGTTGAGGAAAAAAAATAATCTCAATATGTGCCTGTACACACACACATAGCTAAGGTTTCTTTTGGAGGTGGCAAGGGAAGAAAGAATGAAGGTGAGAGGCAAGGGGTGGGAATTTAAGGTATTCTGAGTTCTAAAGTTTTGGAAGAATTTTATGATCGGACCAAAATTAACCACGTTATTCTTAAAAGTATTGGTTCAAATTAAGGGTTTGACCAAAAAAAAAAAAGGGATTTATGAGAAGGGAAACACTGCTGCACATTTATCATCTGCTACTGCACAGCTCTCCAGTTCAAAGACAGCTGTCAGTAATTCCTGAGTGCCAAAATAGTTCAGCAATGAGTTATTCCACGGACAGCAATGGGACTATTCAAAATTTGAATGCTCAAAATTTAACCGCTTTGTTGTCCTAATTTTTATCAAGTTACTTACAAGCCTTCCCTGAAGCCATCAATCAGTGCTTGGAAAAGAGGTTTATTGTGGGGGATTGTCTGGAGAATGTTCCCATCTGCAGTGACGTAGCCGATGGCCCACTGACCCAGGCGGGTACAGCTCAATCGGAAAATGTAACTAAAAACACACAAAGGAAAAGAAACTTCAGCTTGGAGCAGACAGAAATGATGAAATGACAAGTAGGCAGCCTTTGTCTGGCCAAATCAAGACAGCAAATAAAATTAGTAGGAATAACTTGATGATTTGTAGCAGCTTTCCTCAATTGACCCCCAGGCAGTTCAAAGGGGAACTTTGCAATATGATACCAAATGAGAAAAGAATCCAAGCACTGGCCTCCAGGTGAAATTAAACCCAGAATCCAGGGCAGGAGAAGTTAACATCCTTAAAATCATTTGTTTCAAATCAACTTTAAAAAAGCCAACAAAGAAATAGACTACAGGAGGTTTCCATGTCTAAAAGCAGCCCAGAAGTAACCACACAACCTGCAGAAAGGAACAGAGATAATCTGTCAGCCCTGGCAGCCACAAGCTCCCAGCAGGGCCCTGCTGGCTGAGCTCCCTCTCACCTGCCAGGTTTGTGAATGAATTTCTGAAGGCGAGCCTTCACCTCGTCATAGGTGAGGAATGCCATATACCCAGGGTGAGTCACTGCCAGGCTGTTCCAGTTCCTCAGCAAAGATGACCAGGGCTGGGGAAGAACCAAAGAAACAAATTAACCACACACTTCTGGAAAGAGTCAATATTCCTGAATCAAAGGGTTCTTCAGTTAGAGAAGCATGTTTCTGTTCAACCACAAATCCAGCAGAGAAAGCAAAACATTTATTCCCATGAAGCACTTGGCATTTGAGTTTCTTGCTTGTTGGGGATAAAATCATCACCTAAGACAGACCTTAATCAAAACTCCTTTAATAAAGACAAAAGAAGTCACTGAGATCGCTGCTTAAGAATAGCCATCAATTGTGCTGCTTCTGCAGAGAAAATGACTCATTCCCCAGCCAGGGATAAAGGCAGGAGTTTAATGAGATTCCTGATTATGCACAGGCCCAGGAACCATGACTGGTCTGCTCTCCAACACCGACTTCCTGCATGGCCTGGGGACAGTGACCTCCCCTCTGAGTCTCAGTTTCACTGTCTGTACCTTGTGACTGTTCCTCACCAACCCAGCCCCACTGGGGTGTGGCAAGGACTGTGGCTGGTCACAGGTCTGAGTAAAGAAACCAGCACACACATCTCAAATATTGCTTAAAATGATGCCCCAAAAGTCATAACAACCATTTGAAATCTCTCAACCCTGAGAGGGGCTTGGGAGTGTAAATCTCACCTGATTTTTCCATGTTTCTTAACCCATCTACAAGAAGGAATCAGCACTCCCTAAGAACTCTGCATCCCCTGGAATCTGCAGCAGCTTTTGACTCGTTTTTTATGTACAACACTTGGGAAAAGTGCTGAATGAGATCAGCTACATTGCAACACCAAACATGGGAATTTATCATCTAGGCATATCTTAATTACAACCCACCCCATCACATGGGAAAAGGCAAGTCAGAGCCAAAGAAGTAAGTGATTGTTCTCGTAAATACCCAATTGTACCATCAGAAGCTGTGTTTTTGAATTTGGCACTATTAGAGACTGTGGGGAAGGATTTTACCTGCTATTAATATCCCTTCAGTGATACAGAGATTTCTCACACACACAGACACGTTCACAACATCCTGCCTGGGCCAGTTCAAAAGATAGGAAGCCCAAATTTCCATGCTTGAGCTCCATCCTGAACAACCCCCACCTCCATGGAAAATAAATCTGACAATAAAGAAAGGGATGAGGGAAGACAGAGTGATAAACTAAGCTTCACATTTCCTGGCTTGCAGAAGCTGTGTCAGAGCTTCAGTCTCAAAGTGACCTTTGAAAGAGAAAACCTGAATCATGGCAGGATGCTGAATGTGCCTGGGAGTTGCAGTGTATATTTAGGGATTATTTTTATTCTACAGCCAGAAATATCACCCGCTTTTACTGCAATATGGGGCCTTAAGTGTTACTCCTGAAGGGATGGACAGCAAGACAAGTATAAATAATGTGTGTAAAATACTGGCCTGGATAAAAAAAAGGGTATAACCTGAAGCACTGAGACACTTCAAGTGATTCCCATTGCTCATTTCTTACCTGGAAGAGGCGTGTGAAGATGTCAAACTCAAATACTGAAATGTAGTCATTGCACGTCAGGTCGATGGTTGACTTCAGGGCCATGGCCTCCAGGCCCGAGCTGATGGGATGCACCTCGTGCAGGGCCTGCCGAAAGCTCTTCCAAGGAACAATGGTCCTGGGGAAAAGCAGGGAATGGGGGAGGGCTCAGGACCACACCTACACCTGATCTTTGTGAGCAGCCACGTTGCGATGGCAGAACAGAGAAAAATCAAAAACGGCCACGAGAGATTTATTCACGTCACACAAACACGGATTTCTTGGTGCTGCAGGAAGTCAGCAGCCAAATGAACTTGAGATAATTTTCTCTGCACATGCAAAATTTTGGAATTAGAAGTCCTCCTCTGGTTTCTCTTTTCCCTCTTTCTGCAGCCCCACCACGGCATCACTTGATAATAATTTCACAATATTGCAGCTGGTAGAGAAGAACTCTAGATGGTTAATAAAAAAAACAGTTGCAAACAACTCTCTAAAGAAGGATTAACTGGAGAAGGGAGATAATCAGAAGCCAAAACACAGGCTCCTGTTTAAAGGAATATTTTCCTTTTTTTTTAATATATCAAGTGGCACAGAAACACACAGAGAAAATGCCTCACTTCAGACAACTGTGCTATTCATGAGTAAATACATGATGGCTTTTTGTTCTGATAGCTACTAATTAAACTCTTTAGGTGAAGTACCTCAGCTCCCTCAGTTTGAAAGCAGTACCCAATCCATTAACTTTAATCCCCAAACATTGCTGTGAACACCTCCATGGTTCATTTAGTCAGTGTTTCATTAGATACAGAAATTAAATCTGACATTTCAGCAGTCTGCACACAAAGACTGATGCATTTCCCTTTCCCCTTCACTCTTAGCAAAGCCATTTTGCAAACAGAAATTCAGAAAAGAGGAGAGGTGAGTAAATGATTGGAAAGACTAATTGGAGGGAAGATGAAAAGAATTTAATATTCTGGCTTAGCTAAAGAACAACCCACGTTGGGGGCATGCTAACCTTTGGAAGAAGAAAGGATTATTTTGCATAGCTTGTAGAGCTTACTTACGAGTTAAAGAATTAAATCAAGCAGAGGAAAATTTAAGCTGAATAATCAAGGGAAACTCTGTGACAATACAAGAGTCTCCTGGGGAAACTGAGGAAAGACTCATCACTTGACACATTTAAAACCAGAGAGGACAAAACCTGGGATATTTAATGCAGGAATAATTCTTTACCTCACCCCAGAGACGGGCCAAACGACCAGCAGGTCCCTCCCACCATTTATTTTAACCTGACAAAGCCCTTTCTGAACAGCCAAACAGAATTCTTAGAAAACACTGTGTGCAATTTGCTCCCACACCTCTATTTCTGAGCACAGTTAGAAACTTACTTTTCACCAAAAGCCTTCCTCCAAAATTCTGCAGCATCTGCCTTGGTGATCCGGAACGTGTCCCCCTGGAAGAGGCCACTGGGGAAAATCCCTTTGAGTTCTGCCAGCATGTGGCTGAATATCAGGGACAATTTGGTCAGGTTCCTCCTGCAAAGTACCACAAAAATTGTTTCTTTTAGAAAAAAAAAATAGTAAGAGTTTAGCATTCTGAGCAAAGCAGAAGCAGCACTTATTGCAATTCTAGAATGATCCCAGCATGCAAAACTCTTTAATTTTCAAGTGTTTCTCCAGGGTTCAAAACATTCAAAACATGAGAACTACCAGCAAGGTCTGTGTTTGTCAACACATCTTCCACAACAACAAACTCTTTATAATCTCTTTCAGGTGGGCAGGCAGAAATCCTCCCATGGAAAACACATTCACAGAAAATGTGCAAAACCAATACTCAGACCTCACCTACTGAGTATTGAAGACAAAACTTCATCAGCTTTGGGTCTGAAAATTCTTTTTGAGAGCACATAAAACTACTCCTGCCCCAGACAATGGAAGTTGAATGTCTTCCCAGGTCTCCAGAGGCTCCCAACACAATAGATTTGCTCAGGGAATGTCTAACTGATCATAAGAGGCCCAAGGGAAGGCAAAAACACCTGCAGGTTTTTCCTAAAATGGTCACACTTACACACAAAAGCTCCATGGTCAGGGCTCTCAAATATATTGTGTTTAATTATCCAATTTGAATTACAGCTGGTAGCTCAAGTCCCTTCTCTGCCTGATGACACTGAGACACCAGGAGTGCTCAATCCCACAGGATATGCCCTTTTTTTAAGCTGGAGTGGGAATGCTGGAGAAGAGAATAGATATTTTCTGCTATTCTATTCACCAGAGGCACCTCCTTCTCTCACTCCTTTATCCAAATAAAGGATGCCTCTCTTCTCCTCACTCCATTGCTAAGAGAACTTCCTGCAAAGAGACAGGGATATTTCTAGGCCAGAGGGGTTTTATTTCACCCCCCACATCATGTGCTCGAAGGTGAAAGAAGGAACTGGCATCATGTGGGAAAGAACAACTTGGGAGCCGTGCCCAACACACCAGAGCTGGTCAGAAAACTGCATCAAGCACCCAGGCATGGCACTTTTGGCACTGATTATTTCATATTGAAGCACAGAAGGAGGGAACATCCCCAGTCACATTGGATTTTCTTGTTTTCCCATCTCTCCCCCTGAGTTTTGCTGCTGTTGCAGAAGACATTTGTGTTTGGCAGCAAACTTCACTCCCCCAGGCTCCAGCCTTTCACCAGTTTCTGGTATTCTGGTTGGATTGGTTCCTATTTACTTCATCTTGGATGTTTTTCAGATACCACTTGCTCCAAACACGCCATTCCTGCTTGAAGGACTTACCCTGTTAATGTGCCTGATTGCAGAACTGACCTCCAGCCTTTCCACACAAATTCTCTGGACATTTGGGACATTTCCCATATTCTCACAGGGTCTAGACTCAACTGGAAGTGACCAGACTGCTTGACACATATTCTAGTATTTATTCAGCCCTCATGAGCCCCTTCTCCACATCCTGACAGTTTGGGTAGATTAGAAGAGCCCAAAACTCTAAATTTTCACTGACAGCAGATCTCTCTTACCCTTCTTTATTCAGCTACATTTTAATTTGTGTGCAGCAATGAAAACCACACAAAATCTTTACAGAAGGCACCAGCTATACAAGGAATTCTGTTTTTTTTTCATTTCATACATGTCCAACAACAGCAGGTGCCTGGGATTAACACGAGGAAAAGCCCCCAGCTGCTCTTCCACGAGCTGTCCCACTCCCCAG
The DNA here is from genome assembly GCA_013401035.1 of Horornis vulcanius. Lineage (NCBI taxonomy): Eukaryota > Metazoa > Chordata > Aves > Passeriformes > Scotocercidae > Horornis > Horornis vulcanius. The sequence goes on from VZUA01094956.1 coordinate 7,685, forward strand.
CTGTCTCTGGCTGTGGTACACACTCAAACTGGGTGCTTTAAAGCAGTTCTACAGATTGGGTTTGGCGTGTTAAGTAACTCAAAGTCGTCTATTTCTCTTTTCATTAACCAGGGGAAGGCTCAGATTCTGAGCTCGTGGTACAGGGAAGATGATTTAACTCTAAATTCACACCCCAGTTCCATCCCTCATGGAGATTCCCACCGTGCCCTGCAAGGCCTTTATCTGATAAACACCAGAAAAACTGCAAATCAGAGGTGGGAGCTGTGGACTTCTGAAAGCTCTTTTTCCCATAAAATACCAAGAAAAGAGGAGAGTTTGTCTTAATGCAAGACAAAAATGCAAACACCAGGCTGGTATCAATCATTTAACCCATCTACAACCCCAGCAAAAAAATTATGGGCTTTTTTTTTTACTGAGTTTATAAAAATAGAGGCTTTAATAAAGCTGCTAATGAATCTGTACTCTCCTATTGCTGCCTAGCACAAAGTGGGGAGATTTGGGTATGACAGACAAGCACTTTGATGCATTTCTGACCCTGAACAAGTGCATGGTTTAAACAAAACCCTGCAAGAAGCCAGGGAATATTCCTGTGTCCAGTTGTTTATCTCTTCTGCCTCAGCTGAGCTCCAGGAAGTGCTTGCACTCAGCTGAGCACATCAGTTAATGAGAGAAGTAAGAACTTCCTCAGGCTTAAGGATGGATAAACAAATGGTTTTACACACACACAAAGAAGGACACGGTGTCCAAACCCATTTTGGATAGCTGAACATTTTAAATTCTCAAGGTTATCATATGTTTTAATAAATATTCAGCTATATTGTAAGTAAGTAACAGGAAAAACCACAGGAAGTGAATGTACAGCAAATTGCAGAACAGTTTGTGTTGGTGGCTTTTACATGCAGCAGTTACCAATCCTATGCTAAAAGGACAAATATTTGCTATATTTTAACAATTAACATCAATCTTTTAACATATTTTAACAATTAACATCAATTAACAATTATAGAGTATATTTTTATTGGGGTATCAAAGCTTACTGATGATTGTGTTTTATTTTTAGTAATATCAGGACTATCCTTATTGCCATTGCTTCAATTAAACAGATGTGAATGGACTCTCAGAAAAAGGGGAATATTCAAAGAACATTTGTGGGTCTTAGACTGGAGATTCCCAGTTTTGGCCTCCAAAAATGTCCCATGATGGCCATTTTTCAAAATTTCACCTAAACACAGTAATCCACACAAAACCATCCCCAAGGGCTCCACCAGAGACAAGTTACAAGTTAAAGAATTCAATCTTACAAGTTGAAATCAAATCTTACAAGAATTAATGAAAATCAAATCTTATATGTTAAAGAATTAACTGCCAAGCTCAGTTTGAGAAGAGCTGACTGCAGCACCTAAATCCTTCTGCTGGGGAATTTAAACACCTGTTAAGCACTGCTGAAAACGTTACCCAGGGACCTCAGGCCACATCAGTGAACTGTCCCCAGCGTGTGCAGGCAGCTGCAGGCAGCACCTGTGCCAGCTTCAGAGAGCCACAGCCTGGTTCTGTTCTGTGCTTACAGCAGCAGCTGAGGGGGGATTGCACATCCCCCAGTGCTTGCACATCTACCTGCAAAGCTTTCGGTTTATTATGGTTAGAAATAATGAATCAACAAGTGAAAAGGTAAAAAGCCAAATGGTTTTTTCCACTGTATACAGTAACCAAGTGTTTCTCTTGTGAGGAACACCTGCAGTCCAGCATGGAGGATCAGTCCTTGTGCACACAGAGTCAGCTGAGAATTGTTTCTGTACTGACCCACACACAGCTCCAGGTCAGCTGCAGTCCCTGCTGTCAAACACAGCTTTGGGGAACCAAAACCAGCATGAAGCAAGAGTGTTTCCTCAGTCACCTCGTGCTCATGGACAGGTTCTCCCCTCTGACCTTCCTGCCTTGGGATGGGTTTGCTCCACACATTTTTGTGGAATTCAAGAGGCTGAGGAGAAACTTCCAGCTGCAGCCCCCCTCTGCCAGCCCCAGCTGGGGGTTCTGGTGGTGTTGTCTCCACCTCAGCAGATTTTTCTTTCCCAGTTTCCTGGACAAAAGTGTTTTTCCAGTGTATGGGCTCTGTCTTGGAAAGCCATTAAGGGCAGAGGATGGTTTAATCAGGGATGTCTCTCTCAGCCACGTTGACACAATTAGTTAAATTAATGTGCTTCCTGACTAAATGCCTTTTCCCCTCAAGGCAATGTTAACGTGGCACAACCATTTCTGCCACTGCCAGCTACCATTTGTTCATTTTCTTCCAGTATTTGTCACCTCCTTCAGAGCTACCCAGCTGACACAGTATAATTTAGTTCCTCACACGTAGCAAGGATCAGCTCCACAGGCTGATTTAGTCACAATATTGTGCTCACATGCCATAATCTGACGTGCACACGCTGTCGTGTCTGTAAATGTCATTCTGCTGAAGGCATGCTACAAACACAGAGGAATTATGAGCTGTAGCACAAGAAACCAACCTCAAAATGCTTCACTTCTCTGTAATTATTGTCCTTGTTCTTTCACTTGTACCACCAGATTCTGTTTAGGTGACAGGGTTAGCATCCACTGCAGGTAAGTGCAAGCTGCACTACTTATGAAAACACAAACCACAAACCCACAGGTTTTTTCCTATAACTACATCTTACAATTTTATACTTGAAGAGCTAAAAAAAATTAATTAAAAAAAACCCACCCCAACCAAGCAGCTTTTTTAACGACTCCAACAAGTAAAATGCAGCTTTCACAAACCACAAAGATGTGAGGTTCTCATGTCACAGGGGCCTTCAGATGCACCAGGCACGAGCAGTTTGATTTCAGCAGAGAGTTTGATGTGCCTGGCTTCAAAAAAGAACTGCCTTGTGCTGTGCTCCCACCCCAGGCAGGAGTTTTCAGCGTGTTCATGTTCACAGAAGCAGTGAGTGGAAGTGCTCGAGGTGATCCCAAGCTGGCTTTTGTAACCCTGAGGCAGCTCGGGCATCCTCTCCACGCAGAGATCGGGGTTAAAAATAGAAACAGCGGAACTACTTTCAACAAAACTTGCAACACAGGAAGCGAATGAAATTCCACTTAACTATTGCTGGCTCGACAGAAGGCACCTTACAGAGTCAGGCTCTGTTACATTTACAGGATTTCCTCAGAGTAACTACAAGAACAGATTAATGTTAAATTTATTGCTTGTTCTATAGAATTTTTCACCATCAGCTCCTTCCTTTTTGAGTGCTTTAGGTATTACAGGGCAGTTTCCTTCTGCTCTGCTGAACCCTAGCACTTTTCAGGTCACATAAATACACTTTAACACCTTGAGTTCTGTGAAGCAGAGCCTGCCCACCGCTTCAAAGGGTGACACAAAACACACTGCAGGCAACAAACCACCCCAAACCTATGTATTCCTATCAGTATGCAAATGGCTGGGAGTGATGTGAAGCACAAAGGACATCAGGCCACTGTGCTGACCACAAGGACCAAACCAACTGACCTTAAAAGGAGCTGGACTCGTTTTAGGCAGAAGTGTTGGTGTCACTTATTTTTTTTTCCACTGTTAAGAAGCAAAAAATCCACTTTTAAAATTTAAGTTTTAGAGAAAATGTTTTAAAGATAGGAATATATTTGATATTATGAATGGTCTTTAAAAAGCTTAACACGTACTCAGAAGACTGACAAGGTACAGGATAAAACTCTCACTTAAAAAACAGATTAATTTATTTCACCAGATTCAAGGGGATTACACAGCAAACATACTGCTCAGGACACTTCTGATTCTACCTAATTTTGGGCTCTCTTCACTGGAATCAAAATTTGTATTTCAGGGGCTATTTGCAATAGTTAAAAACAGAGCACAAAAGCCATCTCCAAATCAAGGAAGATTCCATATTTCATGATTCATCTTCAGCCACCTCAAAACTGTCTTGGACACCAAGTGGGAATGACAAGGAGCAGGTTCAGAGCAGATATTAAAAAGTTCTTTATTCTCAGGGTGGGCAGGCCCTGGCACAGCTGCCCAGGGAAGCTGTGGCTGCTCCATCCCTGCGGAACAACCTGGGACAGTGGGAGATGTCCCCACCCATGGCAGGGGGTGGGATGGGCTAAAATCCAAGCCCAAAAATCCCAAATGTGGCATCCCAGCCCTGAACACCCCAGCCAAGCACCCAAGAGACACGATACCCTTGCCAAGTAGCAGCAGCAGCACATTTTTGCCAGCATGGAGAAATCCATCACATTCCCAATGATAATTACTACAAATGAACCAATGTGCTTGTAATTCCACCCACAACAGCAAGTCCACAGCCTCCCATAAAACTCCACAATTTTATAGGCTCTGAGAGGAAAGAAGAATAAAAATCTTCCTTCCTTATTATGCAATCATCTGAAATCTTGCATTTGTCCACAAATTGATTTTCAAGAAGGTGGTCCAATTTTAGACAGAAAGAAAACTATAATGAATGCAAGCTTAAGCCAATTATGCTAAGTGTTACTTAAGTTCCAAAACTATCACCTAAACTGCAATTTAAAACCGAATTAGAAAGAAATAATTCACATTCCTCCCCTCCAACAACATTTACATGATAATGAATTTCTTCTTGGGTAATAAGCAGTTAGTTAGTGTTCATATGCTGGAGCCTGGCAAGGAAACCTTTCTTGTGGGCAGCTTTGGAGCCTGTTCTTTTCTTTAAGATGTTCTAATTTAAATGCAGATGTAGACTTCACACTAGTGGGTTTTGTTTAAAAAAAAAAAAAAAAAAAAGTGCTGCTGTATTAGAAGGAAGTGACAGAAAGAGGACTCACACACCATTTTGAGTTCCACATTTTGCACTATCTCGTTTTCACTGGGCAGGAATGTGTGCAAGAGGTCTCAAAGATGAGATTAGAGCACCATCCCCTCCCCCCAGAGGGTTTGCTGCTTCAGGGTTTAACACAAGTGTTTTCCAACTTTTTCCTCTTTAAATTCCAACCTTTTTCTTTTTTCTTTTTTTTTCTTTTTTTCTCCAAATCATTCTTCATGCACTTCCTTCCCCTTCAGAGATCTGCATGGTCATTTCCAGCAGACATTAAATACTGGTAGCTTTTTCCTGTGTAAATTAGTGAGTCTTAACATTGGAGCTGGAGAAGAATATGAAATCCTGCTGAGCCAGCATCTCCTTAGCTGTTTAATTGTTCAGAAGAACAATTAAACATGGACCAGCTTCCCAAAGCCTTTTTTCACCTCCATGCTCTATGGAAAAAGTTTATTATATTCCCTGCTTAACCCCATTTTCTCTGCAGATATATTTATTTTTTTAACTGGCTTGGTTAACAGATTGTTTCCCACAGCAGAGCTAGAAAAATAACTTGTGCTATTCCTTAAACATCCAGTCCACATCCTGAAAAATTATTTCCCTTCACTCACCCTGCAGCTTCCATAGCTGTGTTCTAATGTGGAAACATTTGCAGTGCTCTGATTTTATTTGGAAAATAACCTCTCTGAATTCTCCCTCGTTATAGACTGGTTTAACATAATTAGTAAATTTGATTCTTTGATGAAAAATGGACTTTTCAGCCTAATTAATCCTTTCCCAAGGAACAGACAATTCCTCTACCTGTCTCCTGATCAACAAGCTATTTTTCACTCCTGCCATGTCAAGTATAATCTATTTACACAACTGCAAAACCACTGCTGCAAGAAGTAATTTATGCAGTGTGGAAAGCTGACAAATTGCAGCTCCTCTGTGCAAGTAAGAGAGCTGACAAGTAAAAGATTTCTGCAATGGAAACAGAAAAAAAAATAGTCCAGTAAAACCACCAAGCCTCTAAACGAAACTGAAATCGAGATCTGAGGCAGGTTCAGCATGTTCAGAGTAAGAATGGCACTGTCAAGCAATGGAAGCATCACACTGCAGGGAAAAATGTGATTATTTCATCCTTTTTTTTTGTTAAAAAGGAAACTCTAGAAGTTCATAATAGGGAAGTCACATATTTACCCCTGGATCTATGAAGAAAAGGAAGCAGCACCTCTGGAAATGTGCTGAGCCTCAAGAATTCCTAATTACTGCACACAGCCAACCAATCATTGGATGATTTGCCTTCACCTTATTACAAGCATACAACAAAATATCCAAAATTATTAACTCCAGAAATACTACTGGATTCCAAGCCTGGGGACGTAGGCACAAAATCAAAACTCAGAGCTAAAACTCAAAACCTTGTAGCTATCAAAACTCAGAGGAGCAACACAGTATCTCTAATAAAAACCCCAAAGTCACTAAGTTGCATCTGATCTACTCCTTAAAATTCAGTTTTAAGCAGTACCCAGAAGTTACTGCTCCTACCTATCAGCCAGGAAGTGCACACAGAGCTTCAAAAGCACCCTCAGCAGCATGAATTTTTAAACAGACATGGAAGTGAGCTAAAGCAGAATTTAAATAGCATCTTGAAAGCTCTCCCAACAAAACCAGTGAGTTCTTCTCACAAAAATCACAGCGTGAGTTAAAGGCAGGAGAGCTACAACCATGGTTAATTTATGTATTTAGAGTCTGAACCACTGTACACCAAAACCACAGAGCTACAGAGACCTCCCAAATGTCTGAAATGCACAAAGAGCAAATTGGAAATAATAAGAAAAGGGTGATGCTCAAGTGATCAGGGCAGTTCTGATCCTACTTCAGTCCTTTTTCATGACTGGTCTGTAGGAGCAAACCACAGCTTTCACACTGCTCATGCAAATGTCAAAATTGTGCCTTTTGCTCTACACCAGGAGCCATTTGGGGGAGAAAATAAGGTCATACACAACAGGAAGCAAAATGAATGCAAAGTCTGGAAGAGAGGAGGAAAAAAGCCTCAAGAGCAACAGGGAAAAACAATCAGCAAAGTCAAAACAACATATTTATTAAACTTTTAAAGTCCTGCTCTCAAAACACTGCAGACTAATGGCCACAAAGCTGCATGGGATCAAGAGAAAATTAGATTTTAAATATATATATACATACATACATGCATATATATATATATACACACACATATATACATATATATATATACACACACACATATATACATATATATATATATAT